>VSMD01005565.1:0-105543 GCA_008750895.1 Mirza zaza
ACTTTATTGCCCAGGCTAGAGTGAGTGCCATGGCGTCAGCCTAGCTCACAGCAACCTCAAACTCCTGGGCTCAAGTGATCCTGCTGCCTCAGCCTCCCAAGTAGCTGGGACTACAGGCATGTGCCACCATGCCCGGCTAATTTTTTTTCTATATATATTTTAGTTGGCCAATTAATTTCTTTCTATTTATAGTAGAGATGGGGTCTCGCTCTTGCTCAGGCTGGTCTTGAACTCCTGAGCTCAAATGATCCGCCCACCTCGGCCTCCCAGAGAGTTAGGATTACAGGCGTGAGCCACCGCGCCGGCCCTCAAACTTTTTAAACAGGGGGCCAGTTCACTTTCCCTCAGACCGTTGGAGAGTGCGCACTGTGGGCCAGGGAAAAGTCGGCTGCTAAGCAGGACAGGCAGCGGGCAGCAAAAACACCCGGAGGGCTGGATAAATGTGCTAGGTGGCCGCATGTGGTCCTCAGGCGGGGCGGTAGTTTGAGGACGCCTGCTCTAATAGCTAATGTGTTTCTAATGATAACTTTTCCCCTTGGTATGTGGAGTGAAAACCCACTTTCAGGCCTTCAATGTTGTACAATGTCTCACTCCTTAATTCCACCCCAGCTCCACCCCATGCACAGGCTTTTCCTTTTTACTGAAGTATTCTTTTGGCCACATTAATTCCAGAGAAAGTTGCACTCATCAGATTGAAAATTACATGCTCCGAGAAGCTTTACAGTATTTCCAGATTCTATTTTTTTAAATTTTGATAGATTTAGGGATACACATGTTTTTTGTTACATGGACGAATTGTATAGTGGTGAGTGAGTATTTTATTTTTTTGTTGTAATTGTAAATGATATGTATTGTAAAATGTCTCCTAAATTTAATTACTTTTTTCTTCTACAGGAAAAGATATCTTTCTCCTTCCCTCTTTTTTTTTTTTTTTTTTTGGAGACAGAGTCTCACTCTGTTGCCGGGGCTATAGTGTGGTGGTGTCAGCCTAGCTCACAGAAACCTCAAACTCCTGGGCTCAAGCAATCCTCCTGCCTCAGCCTCCTGAGTAGCTGGGACTACAGGCATGCACCACCATACCTGGCTAATTTTTCTATATATTTTTAGTTGGCCAATTAATTTCTTTCTATTTTTAGTAAAGATGGGGTCTCGCTCTCGCTCAGTCTGGTTTTGAACTCCTGACCTTGAGCCATCCACCCACCTCGACCTCCCAGAATGCTAGGATTACAGGCATGAGCCACCGTGCCTGGCCCCTCTTAGATATTGTTTTAAAAATCTGGTAACTTTGTTAAATCTCTTCTTCTAACATTTTATTAAATATTTGTGTATTTAGGGGTTTTCTAGGTAAATAAACATATAATCCATGAACAATGCACATTTCTCCCCGTTCAATCTTTATACATTTTATTTCATTTTCTTATCTAACTGCACTGGCTGGGACTACCGCTTTGGCTCTGAAGAGAAGCAGTAGCAGAGAGCATCTTTGTCTTTAATTATTTTAAAGGGAACGCTAATCTTTCCCATTAAGAATAAAGTTTTCTATAGGCTTTGGGTAAATAACTTTGAGTAAATAATATTTGGGTAAATATTTTTTTTTGAGACAGAGTCTCACTTTGTTGCCCAGGCTAGAGTGAGTGCCGTGGCGTCAGCCTAGCTCACAGCAACCTCAAACTCCTGGGCTCAAGCAATCCTGCTGCCTCAGCCTCCCAAGTAGCTGGGACTACAGGCATGCGCCACCATGCCCGGCGAATTTTTTCTATATATATTAGTTGGCCAATTAATTTCTTCCTATTTATAGTAGAGACAGGGTCTCGCTCTTGCTCAGGCTGGTCTCGAACTCCTGGCCTCGAGGAATCCACCTGCCTCGGCCTCCCAGAGTGCTAGGATTACAGGCGTGAGCCACCGCGCCCGGCCAATAACTTTTATTATTTAAGAAATTTCCCTTCTATTTTTAGTTTGTCCAGAGGTTTTTTTTAAATCATGTATAAGTATTAAATTATATCAAATACTCCTGTGTCTATTGAAAAGACAGTTAATAATAGTGTATTATCCATTTCAAAATTGCTCAGTGTAAATATCAAATGTTTTCACCACAAGAAATGATACAAATGATACATTTGAGGCAATGGATATGTTAATTAGCTTGATTTAATTATTTCACATTGTATTTATGAGTCTTAACATCAGTTTGTACCTCATCAACACATACAATTATGAATTGTCAATTTATAATAAAATACAAAAAATTTTAAAAAAGAAAATAATGTTTTCCTCCATTCGTTTGTTCATATGATGAATGTATTTATAGATTTATAATACTAAAACCTCTTTGCATGACATGTCCTGAGTTATAAATTAAAAAAGAAACAACAAAAGGGAACCTCTTTGCAGTTTTAGGATACGCCCAACTAGGCCACACTATATTATCATTTTTATGTGCTGCTGAATTCAGGTTGTTATTATCTTGTTTAGGACTTTGGAGTCTATGCCCCTGGGTAAAATTGGCCTATAATTTTCCTTTCTCATACTCTCCTTGTTAGATTGTGGAATCAAGGTTATGCTGTCCTCCTGGCGTGGGCTGGGAAGTAGTCTGCCTTTTTCTGTTCTCTGTCAAAGTTTCTTATAAGTTAGAACGATCTGTGTCTTGACATAGAATTGTTCACAGTATTTGCTTTCTTTCTGTTTATTTATTTATTTATTTCTTTTTCAGGCCAACCACAAGCAAGGATACTTTCTATCTTTCTAATATCTTCTGGATCTATAAATTTTTTCCTTAAAACATTTTTAATAAGTTTTTAGTGACTCCTCTTATTTTAGTTTTTATCAATCTTGCCAGAGGTTTGTCTTTATTAATCTTTTCAAGAAACCAATTTTCGATTTTGTTATATGTGTTTTTTTTAACCACCTCTTTGCTGTGATTTAATTAATTTCTCTTCTTAGCTTTATTATTACTTCCTTTGGGTTTATTCTATGGTTCTTTTTCTTCTTCTTCTTCTTCTTTTTTTTTTTTTTTGAGACAGGTCTCGCTCTGTTGCCCAGGCTGGAGTGCAGTGGCATTATCATAGCTCACTGTAGTCTCGAACTCCTGGACTCAAGTGATCTTCAGCCTTGGAATAGCTGGGACTAGAGGTGCTCGCCACTATGCCTAGCTAATTTTCGAATTTTTTTATAGAGACAGGATCTCACTATGTTGTCCAAGCCAGTCTCAATCTCCTGGGCTCTAGTGATCCTCCTGCCTTGGCCTCTCAGAGTGCTGGGATTACAGGTGTGAGCCACCACGCTCAGCCTCTATGGTTCTTTTTATAACTTCTTATGCTGGGGCTTAGCTATTAATTTTTAGGCTAAACTTTCAAGGATCTACATTTACTTAGAAGTGCTACTTTGGCTCTATCTCACAGTTTTGTTAAGCACTATTTTCATTATCATTCTGTTTTAAAATTTCCAGTATGATTTCTTCTTTGACTTACAAATTACTTAGAAGAAAGCTTTAAAATTTCCAAGTGTATGTGAATTTTAAATTTATCTGTTTCTTACTGAGTTCTTATTTAAATGTGTTGCCAAGAACATCATGAGTAGGATGACGATTCTTTGAAATTGAGACTTGTTTTATAATTTAAATTAAAAAATTAAAATACTTTTTAAAAATGTGTGCTTGGGAAGTTTAGTCTCTAGTTATTGCATGCAGAGTTCCATAAACTTCCATTTAAATGTTGGTTGTTATATTAATATATTGTTCAACTCCTCTATAACTAATTTTCTGTCTGCTTGAACGGCTAGTCACCAAGAGGAGATCTACTCCCATGAGAGTGGGTTTTTCTCTTTTCCCCTGCAGTCTTATTAATTGTTGATTTCTAATTTTTGAGGCTATTTCATTATGTACATGCAGATTTAGAATGGTTATGTCCTTCAGAAAAAGTAAACTTTTAATCTTTATGTACTGAACTTTCCTATCCCTTTTAAGATATCTTGCATCTTACAGTCTATTTTTCTGATTTAGTGTAGTAGTCTCAGCTTTCTTTTCTTTCTTTCTTTTTTTTTTTTTTGAGACAGGGTCTTGCTCTGTCTCCCAGGCTATAGTGCAGTGGCATCATGAGAGCTCATTGCAAAACTCCTGGGCTCAAGTGAACCTTCTGCCTCAGCCTCCTGAGGAGCTGGGACTACTGGCATGTGCCAGGACATCCGGCTAATTTTTCTATTTTTGGTAGAGATGGGGTCTTGCTCTTGCTCAGGCTGGTCTCAAACTCCTGAGCTCAAACGATCCGGCTGCCTTGGCCTCCCAGAGTGCTAGGATTACAGGCGTGAGCCACCTGCTCTTGCCCCCAGCTTGCTTTTGATTAGGGTTTGTATGGTCTTTTAATTTATCTCCTTATGTTTTAAATGTGCCCCTGTACACAGTGAAGAGTTGGATTTAAAAAGAATCCAACCGAACAATATGCCTTTTAAATGGCACATTTAGGCTTTTTAAGTTTATTGTGATTATTGATATATCTTATTTTTATTATCTTTCTTATCCTAGTTTCCTCCTATTCTTATACTTTCTTATTCCTGCTCCCTTTGGATTTATTGAGTTTATTTTCTTACTCTATTCTTTCCTCCCTCCTTTATTGATTTGGAATTTATATACCTTACCTCTATATTTCTGATGGTTGCTTTTGAAATCCTATCCTGTATACCTAAAGAAGTCTCAGGTTATTAGTATCTCAAACTCCTTCTCAAATAATACAAGGACCTTTGAACCCTTGACTTTGATCTTCTACAGATCTACATACTTTCTTCTTGGTACATTATTTGGGTCCTTTCCTTTCTGTCCCCCCCTGTTGTCATTATTTTATACAATGTCTTTATGGATTTATTCACACGTTTGTCAATTTCTTCCCTTACCATTTTTTCTTGCGTACCAGTCCTTCTTTCTAGGATAATTTGCCTTTTTCTTGTAGCACATCCTTCAGGTGTTCCTTTAGTAAAGATTTATAGTTGGCAAATACTTTTTGTTTTTCTTGATCTGAAAAAAAATCTAGGTATTTCCACCGTCAGCCTTGGAAGATAGTTTTGCTAAGTTCACAGTTCAGGGTTGACAGTTATTTTCTCTCAGGACTTTGAAGATATTCCCTGTTTTCTGCCTTTCACTGTTGCTTTTGAGAGGTGTGCTGTCATCTAATTATCCTGCCTTTGTGGGTGGTGTGTCTTTCTATGTGGCTGCTTTTAAGATCTTGTCTTTGGTGTTATGCGGTTTCACTACTCTGTGACTAATTGTGGATTTCCTTTTATTTACCTTGTCAAATATATATTATGCTCCCAGTGTCTGTGAAGTCATACCTTTCATCAATTCTGGAAAATTCTCAGCCATTATCTTTTCAAACATCGCCTCTCCTCTTCCTCTCTCTGTCTTCTTTCTGGGACTTTGATTTTACCCACGATAGCTTTTAACCTGTCTTTCATTTTTCCCGTTTGCTCGTCTCTGTGTTGAAATCCACGTAATTTTTTTGGATCGATCTTCTAGCTCAGTCTGTTTCATCAATTGTGTCTCATGTGCTATTTAACTCATTTGTTGAATTTTCAGTTTCAACTGTGATCATTTTCATTTCCAAAAGGTGTATGTTGTTCTTTTCCAGATCTGACTAGTCTTTTTTTTTTGATCTCTTGTTACTTGATTACTTTTGTGATTTCATTTTTTATTTCTTTAAAAAGTACAAATATGGTTATTTTACACACTGTAATTATAATAATTGTACTTTCTATCATCCTTAGGGATCTAAATCTATTGCTTCTTGTTTCTGCCAGCAATTGCCTCCTGGTGTGTTTGATTTGATGATTTATTTATTTATTTATTTTTAGAGGTGGGATCTCACTCTGTCGCCCAGGCTAGAGTGCAGTGGCATGACCATAGCTCACTGTAACCTTGAACTCTAGGCTCAAGCAATCCTGCCTCAGCCTTCCGAGTAGCTAGGACTACAGGTGCATGCCACTATGCCTGGCTGTTTCTTTTTTTTATTGTGGATTTATGTGTACAATTGGCCCTCTGCATCTGTGGGTTCTGGATTCATGGATTCAACCAAGTGTGGGTGGAAAATATTCAGGAAAAAGAAATTCCACCAAGTTCCAAAATTCAAAATTTGCATTTGCTGCGTGCCAAGTACTGTTTTGAATCCATGCAAATACAATGATGTGTAGACAGTGAATTAGGTGTTACGAGTAATCTAGAGATTATTTAAAGTATGCAGGACGAAGCACGTAGGTTATATCAAATACTGTCATTTTATATCAGGGTTTTGAGCATCTGCAGATTTGCTGTCCTCATGGGGTCCTGGAATGAACCCCCCACAGATACCAAGGGATGATTGTATATTCTTTGGGAATCCTGGGTGCCTAAGTCGGAGATGCTGTCCTCTAGAGTTTGTTTGCTGTCTGGTCCTATGCTGTGGTTAGCAATAATAATACTTACTGTATAGGTTAGCTAGAAATATTAAATTAAATACTAGATGCAAAGCACTCAGCTCAGTGCTTGACATACAGTAGGTGCTCAAAAAATCTGTCCTCCCCCCAACCCTGTTAATGATTGAATACTTCGAGGTCAGCAACCCTGTGTTATTTCTCTCATTGGTCCACACTCCATCTAGTTCAAGACCTGGTATAAAAAGGACACTTAATAGATATCTGCTAAGTGAATGTGTACATGAAATATCAACTTTCAGAACAGAACTACCCTTGGTGGGGCATCTCTAGTTTCCGTAGCCTGGTGTCCACCGTAGCCTCTGTCCCACCCCTACCCTGCAGTACTTTGAAACCTGTCAGAGGACCAACTACAGTTGCCTGGTCTCAAAAGACAAAATCCATCCAACAGCTGAGACATGTGGGGAAAATTCTAGCTTTTCTGAACTCTAGCCAATAGGCAATCCACATGCTGGGGCCCCTGACAGGTCTGTTGTGCCCAAGATTGCCTGACACAGTGCCTGCTCTCTGTTTATACTGAAAGTCCTCTGTCTGCTCTTGCTGTCAAATTGTTTAGAAGCTCTTATTATGTCATACCATGTCCTGACATGAGGCTTCATATGAGAAGCCTATTTCAGAATTGTTTCCTGGAAATATCTGTCCCTTCCCTGTGCTGGAACTGATCTGTTTCCTCTTTTCTGATAGTAAGAGTGTCGGAACGTAGTGTTTCATTTTTTACCCCAGCTGCCAGGAAGCTTGAATTTCAGGATCAGTCATACCATCTATGGAAACCCTTAAGATTGCTATTTTTTTTTCACTTGAGCAGTAAGAATCTGTTGAAGGAAATCTTTCCTGTTGTAAAGTGATCTCATGTCCTTTTGGGAAGAAGATGAAGCACACATGGCTTTCTGAACTGTGACAACAGCATGGTTGATGGAGGCCATGTAGGATGGTGGGGCTCTGGAGCCAGACTGCTTTATGCAAATCCTTGCTCTACTTATCAGTCACTTGGGGCTCTCATGCACATGGCTAGCGGAGCCCCATCTCTTCAGCTGATGTACCAGAGAACCAGTGACTAGTTGCAGCCTCTTCCTCTGGGGCCGAGTTAGAACATTTGTGAGCAAGTTCATAGAATTCTGAAGAGATGCCAAGAAGGATACAGACAAAGAGAAAGGCTTTGGTCAGGAGCAGGTGACCTAGGCAGGGGCTATTTCTGGGCCCATTAGAGGGAGGAATCTGAGGCCACAGGTGCTGATCTCTCTGGAGGGAGGGGAGGAGAGGGAGGGAGGAGTCGGGGCTCCCACCAGACAGGGGGCAGGGGAGGTGCGCACTTGGCATGAGCTACCCTTCCCTGCCCATGCCTGTCAGCCCTCCTTTGGGCCACTCTCTCTGAGGGAGGGGGGTCCTGCTGATGGAAGCCACACTCAGAGTCACCCTCATCTTGTCTTGGATTTGGTTTCTGGTTTTCCTGTGGCTGCACCAATGCCTTGTTCCATGTGGCCAAGATACGTGGGGGTGATGGGGGAGGGGATGGATTTGGTGGATCAGGTCCACAGAAAGGCACAAGGCAGCCTCTGCCCTTGAGGGCAGCCTACAGTCTCGCTGGGCCACCAGGCCCTCAGTTTCAGGGGGAACCAAGCAGCAGATGCCACAGGCCAAGCCCCTAAGTGTCCAGGGGATTTGGAGGAGGGGAGGCAGCCAAGCAGGGCCGGCTTTCTGCAGGGAGGCTTCCGGTGGAGGTGATTCCAGAGGTGGGAAAGGACGTGGGGAGTAGAGCAGAGGGGAGTGGTCCGTGCCGGGCTCAGAGGGAACAGCGAAGCTGTTGGTGACAGGGACGGCTGCTTTGCTGCCAGGGCAGTTTGGGGTGTGGCTGCAGTGCAGTCCCTTTCCCCTCAAAGCACGTGGCCCAGCATAGGTCCCGTGCAGACCTGGCCGAGCACTGAGCTGGAGGACTGGGGACTGGCAGCGGACTCACTGAGAAGGACGGCCTGCACTGGGTGAGGGGCTGAGGGCTGCAGAGAGGGCCGGGCCCACATCTTTCTCTCCTGCTTCAACAGTCCTCAGCCCCACCGCATTGCCAGTGCCCCAGCAGCGCGGGGACAGCCAGGGGTGCTCGCTCCCATGCCCAAGCCTTCTGTGGCTCCCCACTGCTGTGAGCTCTTCCTGGCCCGATGGTGGACGGGGCTCCAGGGAAACCAGCAGCAGGCACTGCTCTGTCTGGCAGCACCAGGGGTGGGGGGGCTTTGAGAAATCAAGCATAAGGTCGGGAGTCCCTTTGGGCCCAACTGTGGTGCTGAGGAGGCAGAATTTTTCCAACAGGTGACATGTGGGGAACAAAACAATCAGGTCCTTGCTGGGGCAGAGACTGGGTGCTCCAGGATGGGACACAAGGGGAGAAGAAAAGGAGCTGGATGTCAGAGTGGATCCGAGCAGGAAGGTAAGTATGAGCCATTGCACTGCACAAAGGTGATGGAGAGCGTGGGGCAGGCTGTGTACCTGAGGAGGACTTCAGCCCCCGAACTCACCCAGAGAATTGTAGGGGCAGACACAATTGTGGGGGATAACAGCAGAGCTCAGAACCCCATGCCACTCTTCTGTCTGGGATGTTCCACAATAAAACACTCTTTGAAAGGAAAAGTGCATAGTCATTTTGCTACCGTCACTCAATCATCATTGCTGTCTGCCTGAGATGTTCCTTCAGCCCCCAGAAGGTCCTGGGGCAGCCCCCCCCCCCCCCCCCCCCCCCCCCCCCCCCCCCCCCCCCCCCCCCCCCCCCCCCCCGCCCCCCCCCCCCCCGTACTACCTTGGTAGCCTGCATGCCCCAGACAGGGTGCAAATGCGTCTTCTGGACCTGGAGTGATGCTTCTTGACAAACATCTCCTTGGGACGGAGAAGGCCCTTCTAAGCAAGGCGCAAAACTCGGGAGCCGTAAAGAAAAGCACTTTCAGGCTTGACCTCATAAAAATAAAAGTCTTCAGGAAGACAAATGATACCATAAACAAAGTTAAAGGCAAGCAACAGACTGGGAGTTGAAGGGGAAAAAAGGAAATAGCCTCAACTTTTCCCCAAATGTGCCAGTATCTGGAGGGAATTCAGAGGGAAATGAATAGGGGGGAAGACAGGAGGAGTGAGTTCTCCGAGGGCGGGTCTCGGTGCGGGGGGGTCTCCCCACTGGGCCGCCTCTCAATTAATATGGCAAAACTTTCTGTATCAGCCAGAAGTGAGATCACCTGTTTTAGGAGCACTGCACTGACAGGGAGAGTTTGTAGTTCACTTTTCATGGCTTCCTGCGCCACAGATTCCCGGGTAGGTTTTTGGGGACAGTAGCCTGACCCACCTCATGGGAAGTCCCCATAAGTCGCTAAGTGGCTGCATCTGCTGCCACAATCTATATCATCTCCCATGGTTCTGGCTGAGAGTATGAGCCGTCTCCACCGTCTCCCAGTCACGATCCTAACTAGTGAATTCCCACCGCCAGCCGGCGCGAATAGTGCCAGGCCATTCCCTGTCCTGGTGTTCTAGTGATCAAGGCCCCACCTGAAGCAGGCGAGGAGGATGGGGCATTTGTGGCTGGCTCTATGCTGGGGACGCTAAGGGGCAGGATTAGGGGTTGCAGCAATACTTGCACATGCGTGGTCATTTGGACGGGTCCAGGTAACGAGGCCTGCAGCCTCCCTCACCTGTCCCAGGTGCGCTAACAGCCTGGCACCTGTGATGGATACAGAGAGCCTCCCCCACAGCCAGCCTGCTGAGTGGCCTCTGATACCCTTGGGGTTTGGGGGCCTGGGCAGCACTGCGGGGCTGTCCTCTGGGGAGGCCACACCGCTTAAGCAGCAGGGACCCGATGCATGGTGAGCGTGAGCACTGGGAAGGATGGGTGGGCCAGGTCTCACGACTTGGAAGGGTGCCGTCCCACTCGCGTGCCGGGCAGCCTGGAACCCAGGTCTGTTCTTAAGTCCAGCACATTCCTGGGCTTTCGAACGTGTTAGAATAGGCGCGGGAGTGAGGACGACGCTGCTCTGTCCTGCTGGCCTCGTTTACAGGCCACTCACAGGATCCCCAGGGTAAATGGGGCTCTTGAAAGATGAGACTTTCAGCGGGGGCCAGACAGCAGCAGCTCATGTGGTGCCAGGCCCCTCACCCTTGCCTCTGTCCCGAGGCAGGTGCAGGCCCTGGCTGAGAGTGCGGATCAAAGGGAAGGACAGGTGCCTGGCCAGAGGGCTCAGGACCCTCCTGAGGGAACTGCTATGTCACTGTGAGCCATGGGTAAACTCACTAATGAGAAATGGCCAAGGGCAGCACGAACATTGGGGTTGGCCAAGAATACTGTTCTTTGACTTTATAAGTCCTACAAGATGGCTTTGACCACCTGAAGAGGGATAGAGCTCCAGCTAGTTCAAACCCTGTTTTTCTGGTCCCAGCTGGCAGAGGCTGTCAAATACAAATGGGAAAAACCTGACTTCTCATGGAACAAGGCCACATGAGAAATAGCTGAGAGCCTTCGGGAGCGTAGCCTGGCAAGTTCGTCTGTGAGAATCAAAACCAGCGGGTTAGGATGGCTTACTTACCTACAACACCTGGCTTGTCCCTGCTGGGGACAGAAAACCTCCATAGTGGCCCTGCGGTGTGACAGAGTCACCCTTCAGATTGTGGGTTCCCTGCTGGACTTGATCTGAATTGGGAGATTTTTGACGGGGCAGGGCATGGCTCTTGGGCTGTTCAATGCCTGGGACCAGAGGACCAACCCAGCACCGTGTCCAGGGTGTGTTGTTGGGGCACCCTGCTCTCTGGGAGGGGACCATCACCCTGCTGTGCACACCATGAGTGTGTGATACTCCATGAGTGTGTGACACATGCACACTGAGAGTGTGTGATACTCCAGGATACTGCAAACCCTAATGGGACCACAGGGACCTGGTGGCCTGGGAGAGGTGGCAGAGGAGCTCCCGGAGCTGTCCTTTGAGTGCAGCAGTTGAGAGTTACCTTTGTCATGTGGAGGGAGGTAGGGGACAGTGCACAGGGGACACTGCCTCACAGAAAAGCATGGATTTGAGACATTTCAAGGAGGGAGAATCAAAAGGACTTGGGCATTGATTGTGGCCAGAGGGCCATGACATGGGACACATTTTCTGTCCAATGGGAAGAAGAAATAATGATGATCCCTGGTAGCCACATGTGATGGTAAGTCCCCAAGTCACAAATCATGCCCTGATTCAGAGAAGCTTCCAGGGAGAGACGGAATGAGCAGGCTCTGGGGAGGGGCAGGGGGTGGTGTGCCGGCTGCCTCCCACCCCCTCCCAGACTGCCGGATCCCTGGAGTCGGCGGACAGGCTGGGTAGCCCAGAGGTGCCCACGCTGGGGGGGAAGGGTGGGGATGAACCCGTGGAGCTCTGGGGCCCAGTCCGATAGGGGTGAGGCCTCCCACTGGCCTGAGCTTGAGGACAGAGGCCTCAGCTGGCCACACGCCTGGCCTTTGGGCCGGTCCTAGACACCCCCCACGGCCTTGGGACACCCTGACTACACCCCTCAGTCACAGGGACTAGAAGCCCTCGTCGGCACGTCTTCGCAGACCTTCCTGATCTGCCGACATGTCGGTCGGTTCTTCCCCACCCTGTCCAAGCCCTGGCTCTGATGGACATCAGCACCCGCTCCTCTTGTGACCTGCCACGTCCCCTGCCCGGGCTCTGAGCTCCCTGCCGGGCCTGCCCGCGTTCCTGGAAAAGAGGAATTACCGGCAGGTCTCAGCACAGCACGGCTTCCTCCTGGACGTGAGAAAGCAGAATTCAGAGGCGGCACCATGGGCTCCGAGCCCCAGGCTCAGGACACAGACTAGGCCCCTGCCTCGTGCCATCACACCCATTTCACAGATGGGGAAACACATTTACAGTCACCAGGTGGTGCTGGGAACAACACAAGCCCAGCCCTTGGAGGAACCGAGTCTCCCTGAGTTAATGACTCGTGAGGGGGTTCCTCTTCCCTGCAGCACCCCAGCTGCACCCTGCACTGCCCCGCCGCCCAGGCTGTTTGTCACCACCGGGCCTTGGCTGTGCACTGCCGGGCCCTCATGCCTCACAACCACCCCACCCCCACTCTGCCTTCAGCCTCCCTCCCCAACCAGCCTGTGGCTGCCCATGACGGAAGCTGGGCGATCCCTCTTCCCTGAGCCTCCCAGTCCACGGAAAGTCTTTCAGACTTGAGTTGAAGATGTTCCTTTTCCAGTGCTGGGCCAGACCCTAGGGCTCGGAGGGAAACAAGCAGACTTGGAGCGCTGTGACCTGCTCCATAAGCCTGGTCACCACCTCCCCGTGGGCCTGTCCAGGAGGTTTTGGTGGGTGCTGAGGCAGGGAGAAGGACCCAGGGACCCAATCTGGTGCCTTCCCTGGCAGGGCCCCAAAGCTGGTCCTGAGAGCATAGAAGCCCGTCCCCTGCCTGGCCGGTCTTCTGGCTCTTCCTCCTAATGGCCAGCAGGTGGCGCTGTGCACCAGCTTTGCAGACCTCAGGGCTTGGCTCTGCAATTCTGCTTTGCCAGTGCCGGGGGCCGGGCTGCAGCCCGGGATGGTCCTGTGAATCCTGCCAAGGGCCCCTTGTGGCCCTCCTTCTGCCTGCGCTGGTGGCGTCTGATGGGGGCGGGATGCTTCCCGGAGCTGGCGGAGCCGGGCCTTGAGAAGTCTGAACACAAGCTCATGGTACGCCCCTGCCACGCCTGGCCCCCTGCTGCCCCGAGAGGCCTCTTGGCTGCCCAGCTGTCTGGTGCGTGTGGTCTGGACGTTTCAGTTCCTGCTCATCTGTAGTGCTGTGCATCGCGCTGGGAGCGGCACAGCCATCAGCTCATGTTCCCCAGCAACTGCGTGGAGCAGGTAGCCTTTGTACGGACGAGCGCACTAAGGTCAGGCAAGGCCAGCAAGGCCCCTCTGCAGCCTGCATCCGCCTGACTCGCACGTGCGTTCTTAACCCTCCCTGGACTGTAGCCATGTCCTGGAGGGACCACTGCTCTTAGGCAGAGTCCCAAACCCGGAACCCCACTTCCATCTTCTCCCACCCCAACGTTGGGGCACGTTGCACAGCTGCTGTCTGTGCAGAGGACGGGGCCAGGACGAGGGGGTGGCCGTGGGAACCACGGGGCAGAGAGAGGAGCCCGGCACCCCTTCTTCCCTCCACCCCCAGGCCCAGAGGCCATCCCAGCTGCGGTTTCCCCATTCTGCTACGTCCATGTTCTCCCCTCTCCTTCTTCCCAACGGAGTTTCTCCTTCCTCGGGTGTCTAGGTGGGTCTCCCTCCCTGACTCTCTGTTCCTGGTTCCCTCTTTTACTGTCTCTGCAGCTTTGTCCGCTTGTCTTTCTCTCTTTTGGTGTCTCTGTCTCTCTCCAACAGAATCGGAGTTAAGTGACAAAAGAAAAATGATCCCCTCCTGCCAGGGTTATTAAAATCATGTTCTACAATTGAGCCGCCAGAAGAGCCGCCTAATGACGGATGATGAGGCCACAGCGTCCCCACAGCTGGGAGTGAGGCGATAGGCCGGGCTGCGGGATTACCACCAATTACTCTGGGCCCAGAGCGAGCAGCTCTTCTGCTCTCCTTCAAATCACCTCCCTGCTGCTCCTGGGAGATAAAGTCTCACCCTTGGCCGGGAGTCTGGAGTTGCCATGTAGCCCCCAGGGGACAGGCATCCCTCAAGTCTGTAGGGATTATCTCAGTTTTCCCAGGGCTTCCCCGTCTCCTCACCGCAGCCTTGGAGGCAGGCGAGGCAGGACTCTGAGCCCTATGGAGATCTGGGCTCAGAGAAGTTAGGAAACTTGCCCAAGGCCACACAGCCAGTAAGTGGCAGAGCCAGTACTTGAATTCCAAACTCTGATGTCTTTTTTATTCATTAGGCAGCTTCCTCTCCACAAAAGGGGCATTGGAAAAGGAAGATTTTGTTTGCCAGAAAATGATCGTCTTTGGTCAACCAGGCTTTGATCCTACTTGGGCCACAATAAGAATACACAAATATATTGCAGCAAAATGGACTGAGTTAGACACTCAGAAGGACTTCCTAAGGAAGTGGGCTCTAAAATAGATGACTGAGGGTCTGTGGTTTTGCTTTCTTTGATGGTCTTTGAGAACAAGAGTGACCGTCCTGGCAGTCTTTCTAAGTTAGACAGGGTGCTTGTGCTCTGGAAATCCATTCAGTGGAGTTTGAGGACCCTAGGGTTGGGACGTGCTGGCGTCAGCGAGACTTGACAAAGTGCAGAAGAGGTAAAGAAGCTCATCGGTGAGACCCAGCCTGAGGAGTCAGCTCAGGTCACAGGCGCTGCCTCAGGTGGGTGGGGGTCACATCTCCCAGAGTGCCCCCATGTACAGCTCATTTAAATCTCCCAGCCCACCTTTGGGGTTGACAACTGAGGAATTATTATTCCCATTTTGCAAGTGGGGAAAATGAGTCCCCAAGCAAGTCAGTCAAGTTCACACGGGGGGACAAGATTGCGGTGCTCTGGCTGTGACCCCAGCAATTCCCACACCCCCCTCAGGTGTCCCAGGGCTGCAAGTCCCCTCCCAGCCCATCCCCACTTCCTGCTCTGGGTGACCACATGTTCCTCAGCTCCCCTCGCCCTGAGTGGGTGTGGGGTGCAGGGCTGGGGCCAGCCGCACAGTCTGTGCAGCATGAATGAGTATTTCTTTCCCATCTGGATTCTATTATTTTTCAGTTTATCCTGGTCAAAAAGCACAAGATGAACAACGTCTGGAGGAAAAAAATATAATCTTTGAGAAGATTGAAAATATATATCATTGTTTGGGGCCGGGGGTTCTGGGGCCCTGGGCCTGGCTGTCCCTGGCTCGCTGCTGGGGGCCTGGCTCAGCCGGCCGTGGGTCCCAAGGGGTCCCAAGGGGTCCCCCCCTCTACCTCGGGGCTCCATCCAGGACCTGGGGTGTGTGTGAGAGACAGCCGAGGGAGGGCAGGGGTGCTGGGGCTGGGAAGCGAGGTCTCAAGCCCCTTCCCTGGGGACATGGGCCTTTGCTGGCTGTTTCCGGGCCTCCAGATTGTCCCCTGCAGGAGAAGCACCCACCGCTGCCATGACAGCCGGGGGTACTGAGGCCTCACTGCGTGCGAGTGTGCGTGGAAGCACTTTCCATGTGTCCTGAGGAATTCTCATCTCTTTTATTCCTCCTCCAACCCTGTATCCAGGTACCATTTTTTTCCATCTTGTAGGTGAGGAAGCTTAGGCGCAGAAAGCTTAAGAAACACATCCAAGTTCACACAGCTGGGAAATGGCTGCACCAGGAGTAGTTGAGCTCCAGGGTTCCCTTCCCACCCACTACTCTGTGACGCTTTCCTCCTTGGAAAGACAAAGGGCGGAAGGCAGGGAGGGGACAGAGAATGTGCACACCAGGGAGGACGTGAGCGAGGCTGAGGTGTGTCCCCGTGGAGGACTGTGTGTGACACACGGCGCTGTGCGTCCCGCGTGTGCTTGACGGCAGGTGCACTTGTCCATGCCACCCCCCGCCCCAAATCACAGCTCTCTCTAGAGTCTGTTGTAAGCCTGGGCTCACGTGTACGTGGGACGCTTCCCGTGTCTGTGCGTGCATGCGTCCATCTGAGCATGTATGACCAGCGTCAGCATCCATCCAGATGTCCAGGCCTGTGACCACTCCCACTCCTTCAGTGGAGACCTTTCCCCACACCTGAAAAGCCACAGAGGGAGGAAGAGGCCCAGGGACCAGGGATGGGACAGCCACCGGCCCTGGGCCCTGGCTCCCTCCCAGCCCCAGGGAGAGTTAATTAAATCCCTTCCCAACAAGTGTGGTACTTAGAGCTCGTGGTTCGGCTTCAACCCGGCAGCTGACGAGGGTCCTGCTGGGGGTGCGTGCGTTTGTGGGGGTGGGGAGTGGGGCCTTCTCAGCTCCGCAAACTCACTGGGCATGGAGAAGGGGCTTCCGAGAGCTCCCCGCTCTGCCCCCGCTCTGCGACTGCTGCTCTGTGAGCTGCAGGAGCCGGGGGTGTGGCGGTCCCCTGCCCACCTGCCTGCCTGGGCAGGGCCTGCTGTGGTGCCCTGAGTGTGAGGACTCTGGCTCTGTGTGTGTGTGCGTATGTACGTGCGTGTGTGTACACCAGGGACACTGTGTACCTTGCTGCGTGCATACGAATGACCATATATGTAAGTGACAATGATGTGCACGGTGCCCCTGGAGTTGTGCACCGTGGTGGCCCTGATTCATGGACCCCAAGTTTGCATGTCCAAGACATGTGCGTGACTGTGCGTCCCTGCGTGTCCTCTGTGTGTCTCGAGGTGCTCCTGAACGCGGGTGTGGTGAGCATGTGCCTGTGTGTGTTTGTGCGTAACAGGAAGCCAGGAGCGGCAGGGTAGCCTGAATGACACCCCTTGCGAATAAATGTGACAATGAAATATAGCCCTGGAATTGCTTTGGATGCTCCGTCAAGCAGGCGACGCAGAATAGGTGAAGTTGTAAAATGTCCCCTGGGGAGCTGCTCGGCTGAGTGACAGCGTTCGAGGCTCCCGCCTCTGCCCGGCTTTCCCTCCCGAGGCTCCAGTGCGGGTGACATGCAGCCTGGCCACAGTCTGGGGCCACGGGCTCCGCTTCTGCAGTCCGCTGAGGGGGAAAAGGCAGGGGTGACCTGTCAGGGCCCCTCCCCTCACTTTTGTCTCCTCACTGTCTTCGGAACAGAGAATGTGGAGTAGGGCCGGGTCCGGGCCCTGGGACGGGCTCCCTGAGGACAGGGCCTCGCCTCCCCCTCAGACTGGAGCTTCAGCGGGCACACCCCTGCTTTCCTCTCAGGGCTCCCTGTGGGCAGGGATGTTCCCCTAAGATTGGGGGACCCCTCGAGGGAGGGCCACGCCTGCCCATGAGACCAGGCAGGTCCCGGGCACCCTCCAGCTTGGTTCCTGAGCATCCTCGCACACTCGTGAATGCGTGTCTGCTTGTGGATTTGGAGGCTGGAGAGCAAAGTTCGCAGGGGCCTTAGCTTTGGAGACCTGGGTTCGAATCCCACATGTGCTAACTCACCAGCTGTGAGCTCCGTGAGGCAGTAACAGTGTCCACAAAGTCAGGGTGCTGCTTACGGCTCCAAAGGCCCAATGGGATGCCTTTAAAAAAATCACAAAGTTGACTTCTGCTCACTAAGCCACATGTCCTCCCAGGTGACACCTTGTTCTAATCCATTAGCCAAGAGGCGCCTTGTTGAGTTCTCCCCCGGAGGACAGTAGGGTGCCGTGGGCCTGCCCGGAGGGTGTGGCGGGGACAGATGACACCTGCCCTGGTCAGTGCCTGGTCCCCGGCGAGCACCGCAGGGCCAAACACCCCCTCAGGTGGGGCTTCTGCTTGCTATTAACAGTGCCAGGGCCACCCCGGGTGCGACAGCTGCGTGGGGGACACTCTGGCTTCTTTGTTTCACCTGTCCTTAGAGATAGGTGGAAGGATGGATCTAGGTATCCGTCCTTGTGTGTGTGTGTAGACGGGAGGGATGGGGAAAGGCGTGAAGGGAATCTTCCTTTTCCTCTTCCCTCAAGCTGGGTCCTCAGTCCTGTCGGAGACACCACGGGCTTCCACTGCCCTTTCTGGGACTCTCCCTGCTTCTCTCTCTGTGCCAGGTGGTGTGGTTGGGTGTAGACACTGCACACGCACAGGGAGCTTTTGCCATCTGTCTCGCACTTCAGGGGCAAGTCCTCAAGGAGGCCTGTTCTGGGACAGTGAGGTGCACAGAGCCAGAAGGACCATGTGACTTCTTCACGGTGACATCCCTAGTTCCTGGCACATAATATCTGCTCAATAAATGTTTGTTTCATGAATTGTGTTAATGATACCTGGATCCATCCTTCCATGGCTGTGGCTTCTAGCATTGTGCATGGCATGACAAAAATTAAGACCGAGATAGTGCAGCTGGCAGAATGTTCTGGAGGTTTTATTGACAAGTAGCGTTTTCCACAGGATGAGGGTTAGCAGAGTCTCGGGTCCAGCTGGGTTCAGAGAGAAAGGTTTTCATACAACTTTTATGAACCCTAAGGGGACCATAACTTCTATCTTCTACGAATTTCATCTCCCTCTCAGTATGACATCCTGGCCTCAGCAGGCGACAGTGTGTGGCCGTGACTTCTGCTCTCTGTCCTGAAGGCTCTTAGCCCAACCTTTAATCTTCCGAACTGGCCGTCAGTTGACCCCTCAGTGCCCTGAACCAAACTAGAAAATCCCCGAATTCTAGACTATGCATGACAGACATGGAAACGGGCATGGGCACGTCCCCACAGTGCCCTGGCTCACAGACGAGGGTGTGGTCACGAGGGCCTGGTCTGGAGGCCTCTGGGGTCACCCGGGTGTGTATTCTGGGCCATTTCGCTGCACCAAAGGGAAGCATTGTGCAGATGCCTGATTGTTTCAGACTGCTCTAGCTTCCCTCAGGAAGAGAATGAAGCGTCTGCCCACGCCTCGGTCGCTGTAATTTCATTTTCATGTTAGACTATTGTCTGATGAATAATTACACACCTTAGCAGAGCACGGGAAGAACAGACTCAAGGGGCGCGGGGAGGGAGGAGCAGAGGGGCCAAAAGTACGGGCTGTGGCTCTTCCACTTCACGGCAGGTGAACTTGGGCAAGTGGCTTGGCCACTCTGTGCCTCAGTTTCCTCATTTGTAAGACAAGATTGGCACTTTCTATGGTTTTTGTGAGCCTGATTATGAGATTATGCGTATAAGGTGCTAAGTTCAGTGTCAGGCAAAATGTTAGCTAGTATTACATTGTTACATTCAGGTGTCTGTGTGCATGTGTGTGTATATGATGGATGCCTTTGAGTGAGTGTGTGTGTATTTGACAGATGTGTACGTGTGTGTCATGAACAAGTGTGTGTGTGATGGACATGTGTGTGTATGTAATAAACACCTGTGTGTGCATATGATGGGCACATATGTATGTGTGTCTGTGATGGACACTCTGTGCATGTATGTGATGGGTGCCTGTGTGTGTGTGTGATGAACGTGTGTGTGAGATGGACACCTGTGTGTATGTGTGTTGAATGCCTGAGTGTACGAGTCTGTGATATGTATGGACCCCTACATGTGTGTACATGTGATGGGTACTGTGCATGGGTGTGTATGTGATGGACAGCCATGACTGTGTACGTACGTGACAGTGCCTGTGCACGTTGAGGTATGTATATGACAGTGCAGAATGTAGGAAAATGGCACTTGACAGGGAATTGGGTTCCCATTTCTACTGCATGCTTACTATGTGCATGGCATTGAGCAGACCATTCTGCCTATTTTCTCCTCTGTAAAATTGTGATAAAATGATAGTGAAAATCATAGTAATGTTCAGTGAGTGCTTACTGTGTGCTCAGATAATAAACCTCATTCTGGCCACCCCACAGGGCTGGTCTTAGACTCGAGGGTGGTGCAGAACTGCTTTACACACCAAGACGTCCTGGCCACGCAGAAGGGGATGTGGACGTACACACGTGTGTGTGCACAGCAGAGTGTCTTCCAGGTTCAAGGGCAGGCTGAATGCGCACACACCTGTGCATGGACAGCCCTGCTCACCTGGGCACTCACGTGTGCCCGCTCACGTGGTCTCACCTGTGGTTTCATTTCACACATGTGCTCACATGTGTGCACCCAAGTCAGTGCATGCTCACCGACGTGTACCCACGCAGGCATACGCACACATGTGTGCACACGCACCTTCTGGCACTAGCCCTCCTCCATCCGATCACTGGCTCACTAGCACCTGCTCACTAGCACTGGCATACACCCTTACATCTGACAGAGACCAACGCATGCCATTCCCTGAGTGGCCTTTATAGCTAACAGGTGTGTTAGCTGGCTAGGGCTGCCACAGCAGTGTACCACAGATGGGGTGGCTCAAACAACAGAAATGTATTTCCTTACAGTTCTGAAGGTGGAAAGTCTGAGATCAAGGTATTGCTGGGTTGGTTTTTCGGAGGCCTCTCTCCTTGCCTTGCGGATGGCCGTGTTTTCCCCATGTCTTCACACAGTCTTCCCTCCGCAAACTTCCTCTCCTTATAAGGACACCAGTCAGATTGGGTCAGGGCTCACCCTAAAGGCTCATTTTAACTCAGTCATTTCTTTAAAGACCCTGTCTCCAAAAACAGTCACACTCTGAGGCACTGGGGGTTAGGACTTCAACACATAACTATTTATCCCATAATACCAGGAGAGAGAAATTCTCTAGAAGAGTGTTCTCTGTAGAGGATACCTTAACTCAGCCCTCAGTTTCCTCATCTGTAAAATGGGCTCAGTAACCATACCTACCTCATGGAGTTGTTCTAAAAATTAAATCTATCTATGGGAGGTGCTGAGGTTAGTGTCTGGCACACAGTAAGTGCTCAATAAACACTAGCTATTTTTATGATAATTTATGATGTATTATTAAGAGTTTTATGTTTGCTTTCTCCTGAATCCCTGATGCGGCACCTGTAATGAATGGTGGGTCAAGCCAGCCAGGGATGGGCAGTGAGGCAGGAGCCTCTGAGGTGGGCTTCCTGCTCAGCACATATAGAATTGGGAAGTATACCCGTGTCTGTGCTGGAGGACATGACCTTGAACTCATAGCTCCTAGGCTCTCTACCCACCTTGCTGACCAGGAATGCTCTCTGTAACCCTCTGACAAGCATTTGCCAGCTTTTGTTTGCATATCTCCAGTGACGGGGAGCTCATTTCTTCCCAGAGCGACTTTGCTAGACAGTCTTTCCCGGCTGCTGCCCTGAGCCACAGTACGTCCTGCCCATGGTTCCTCCTTCTGTCCTCTGTGGCCACACAGCAAACCTGCTCCCATTTCTAAACTGCTCCCATTTCTAAACTGCAAGCCTCCAATAGTTCTTTTTTTCACAGGAACCGTGGCCCAGCCAGGTCCTTAGCCTATACAAGTGAGGCAGACGTTTAAAGAAAATGTTAATGGCTCTATTATTTTTCTTGATTTAAAATGTAATACATGGTCATTAAAAAGAATTCAGACAATGCAGGAAAATAGGAAGAAGAAAGTAAAACCACCCATCACCCCAGCAACCAGAGATAACCAGTGTTAACGTTCTTTAATTTAATTTTTGAATAGGCAATACATTCACAGGGTTCAAAATTAAAAATTATAAAAGGGTATTATTCAGTGAAAAATTTTCCTCCCACATCTCTGTTCTCTAGTCTGAGTTTCCCTTCCCACATATTAAAAAAAGTCATCAATTTCTCATGTATATTTCTGGAGCTATTTTAAGATACATAACGCTATTTTAAGATCTTTTAAGGCTGGGCATAGTGGCTCACGCCTGTAATCCTAGCACTTTGGGAGGCTGAAGCGGGAGGATCGTTTGAGGCCAGGAGTTCGAAACCAGCCTGGGCAACAGTGGGATGCTGTCTCTACAAAAAAATAAAATAATTTGCTGGGTGTGGTGGTGCGATCCTGCAGGCCCTGCTACTAGGCAGGCTGAGGTAAGGTAGGAGGATCACTTGAGCCCAGGAGTTTGAGGTTGCAGTGAGCTATGATGATGCTGTTGCACTCCAGGCTGGGTGACAGAGCAAGACCTTATCTCGAAAAAAAACAAAAACATCTTTTAAGATATCCTAAGGCTATTTTAAAAGATTTTAAAGAATGGTTTAAGATACAGACGTTCACACTCCCTCCCTCCCCCACCTCTCTGTCTCTGTCTCTCTCTTTCCTCCCTAGCTCTCACTTCTGTTTACTGCTTTCTTGGCTAAACAGCATACGGAGGAACTCTTCTCCTACCAGTTTCCAGAGGGCAGGCCATTCACCTTCTTCTGTTATACTTTGTCCTCTTGGTCTAAATGCATTGTCCTGGACTTTGGGAGTCATTTGACATTCTGTTGGCTCATTCAGCTTTATGTCATCTTGTCATCTTCAGATATATTTGTCATGCAAATTTGCAATGACCCTGTCTCATGACCAAGCCTCTAAACCATTTAATCAACACTCAGCACAGCTTCAACCGACGTATGATAATATTTTACCCAGCCCACACTGAACAGAAATCAACATTGCTCTCTCGGAAGAGTGTCAAACGTGTGTCTGAAATATCTTTATTGCTCTTGGTCTCATCATCCCAGAAATGATGTGGATGTTAGCAGGATATAACTTTTTAAAGCGAACTATTGTTGGCTCCTGGTGACTTCTTTTTTCTTCCTGAGATGTCAACAAATGACCATGACCATAAAATGGCTCACAGTGAGTGCTCTCTGGCTGCCAGGCTCGGTTTTGAACTCTTTCATGTTATGTTATTTACTCCTGAAAACAACCTTATAAGGGAGGTGCTATTACCATCCCCACTTTACAGGCAATGAAACAGTCTCAGAGAGGTGAGGTTACTTGCCTGAGGCCACACAGCTTGCAGGAGGCAGAGCCATGCCTGGAGCCCAGGTTTGGGTCTGTTGGCTTTGTGTTGCAGGATTCTGGCAGGGATTGGCACCAAGTGTCTGCCTCTGCATGGCCACCGTCCTGTTTGGCCTGCTTGGCACAGTGGTCCAGGTCTCTTGATGGGGTCTCCTCTTCACTGGGCTCCAGAGTGACCCACATGCCTTTCTTGTCAATCTCCCTAGTGCAGTTTTGTGGAAAGAGTTTTAATTCACAGGACCTGCAGCAGCAAGTGTGAGCCAGGTAACTTATGGGGCCAGGAGGACTTACAAGGGATTGGGGACAGTGTAGTCAAGGGTGATGATTAAGGGTATGGGCTCAGGACTGAGATCGCGTGGATTCCAGCCAGGTTCCATCCCTTACTGCTGTGCATCCTTGGACAAGCTATTAACCTCTCTGGACCTTCGTCTCCACATCTCTGCAGTGGGAAGAATAACCGAGACAATGCATGGAAAACACTGTGTCAAGGAAGTGTTCTGCAAATGCATCCTCATGGTTACTGAGTCTGAGCTGTCAGACTCAGCCTCTCTTACAGTTTCCTTGATTAGTTCCTCTCTGACGGCTCAGTTCAGGGTGATCAACAGATTAGTAGTGGGGGGGGCAGGGCAGCCAGAGACCCAGGCCATGCTGGGGGGATTGGAGGCCTGGAGAGAGGGTCGGCCCACTCTGTCCTCTATCCTGCCACACTGTCCCTTCCCCATCAGCCCCTGAGGAAATGGGGTCCCCGGTCCCCCCAGAAGAGGGTGGTTCCCAGATGTACCCTCCCGGCCCCGCTGCATTGCTCAGTCTTTCCAGGTTTCTCATCTCTCCATGGAGACACTGGCCTTCTGCCCAGCTCCTTCTTGGATCAGGGGTCCCCTGGAAGGGACCATGTGTCTCCATCAGACGAGACTCCCCAGGCCCTGACTCTACCTCCCTTTCACGCGGGGGTCCCCAGTGATGAGTCTGTATCTTCCGCTCCACCCCCCCCAATTGCCCAGAGCAGGTGCCGGCTGCCTCCGTCCGGGGCTGTCCTGCGGCAGGGCTGTGTTGTCCCTCTCAGAATATCCGAGAGGGAGACTGTGCCTCCCCAGCCTGGGCCCCCAGGGACATGAGTTGGGTCTTCCCCCTTAGGAAGCTTCTTGAGGGTCGGAAGTGTATCTCTCCCCCACACTTGAGATGCTCAAAGATAGAGGCGGTGTCTTCCCCCCTCAGCCTGGGGCTCTCTAGAGACAAGAGCTGTGTCTTCCTCTTCAGACTGGGGGTTTCCCTGGGATCTTGTGGGGTCTTTTCCCTCATGCTGGGGCTCCCGGGCAGGGCACTGTCGTAAGGAGGCTGCTGCTCCAACAGCCTGGCCGGGAGTGCCGTGCCAGGCAAGAAATCGAATTCCTGCACATTAACAAGTCAATCATGGAGCCTTAATGAGGCCTGAGTAATCTCAGGCCTGCATGTAATTAAATAGCTGTCCTGGTTCTGATCCGCTGGAAGTTAATCATAGGGGATTAGGAGGTGTCAGCAAGGAACTTCATTAAGGCAGGGAGGGCGGGGCCTGGCCAGGGGCTGGCGACAGAGTGAGGGCGCTCTGTCCTGAGTCCATCAGAGGCCTGGGGATGTGGCCACACAGCTGCAGGGGGCCGTCACCTCTGCATCAGGGCCAGGAGCCGCCCCACCCTCAGTCCTGGGGGGAGGCCCTCCCCCCAGCCCGCCCTGTTCCCCCCTTACCTCGTCTCCAGTCCAGGAAGCTCAGGGAGAGGCAACAGCGCACGGAAAGAGCTGTGCACCCGGCAGGGGAGCACAGGCGGGCTCTGCAAGCACCAGTTCCCTCCACCCTTCTGGCATTTGTCCCTACCCCTCCACTGCCACTGGCGCCCCCCTCCTGCACCCAGGGAGCCCCTGAGCAACCCTCTGGCTTCCGGTTGGGTCTGGCTAAGGGGAGGCTTCTGTCGGGCTCCATCCCGGCTGGCTGTTAACCCTGTGGCACCTCCCCACACAGGGCTGGCCTCAGGGCCTGGGGCTGGAGCCCTCTGCATGAGCGTCTGTTCTCGCCAGAGCTTGACCGCTCACCTGCCAGGTGATCCCGGACCACAGGCGGGTGTGCATGTGTATGACGGCAGGGGGACAGGGTTGGGGGCAATGCTGATTGGACACAGCCTCACCCAGGATCAGGGCAGGGATCCACCAGAGGTGAGCAGTGGGGAGACAGTAGCAGTCGGGGTTTGGATCTCCAAGACCACAGCTGGGACAGCCCTCCAGATGAATGAGGGGCAGAACGTGCACTTCCCCCAACTGGCATCTGGCCTCAGTGTTCAGGAAAGTCCTGAGAGGAGGTGGCTCTGGGCTCCATGTGCTGGACAGAGAGATTGTGGTTTATGCAAAGCCCTGAGCTGGGCCCTGGGGTGTCACCGGGAAGCTGGACAATTCTAGTGACATGACTTGGGACTTGGGATGGAGTCTGGACTCTAGGGGGTGAGAGTCCTAGGGTCAGAGGTCCGTGCAGTGTTGAGCTCTGGATGAGCTGGTGAATGTTTTACGACTCTCCAGAGATCCAGAACCAATAACGCTGATTGGTTATATAAGTATAACCAATTACTTAATAATAAATCTTTTTATATTACATATAATATGTAATATTCAATAGAGATTATTGTTAGGTCCGGAGCCGAGAGAGAGAGATACATGAAGCCTCATGTGTAGCAAAATGCTGTTTATTTTGAGTATCTGGGTGCAGATGGGTGGAGGCCACAGAGCATCCACCCTGAGGGAGGGGAAAGCCTTGAGTTTTCTGGAGGGTTTCTTTGGTGGGGGGTGAGTACCTGCACCAGAACAGCTGCTGCAATAACATTTTGAAACAACCAATTTCTGGGACCCCTGCTTCTGTCTCATCTTGTAAAGATAAGGGAAGGGGGTAGTTCTGTACTTATCAGGGGGGATAGGAATGCCACACCTGTGTGTTAGATTTTACGGGGACTCTCCAGACTCCTACGGCTATTGTTTCACAAACCTTAGTTTTCTATTAACCGCATTTGGTCCTATACATACGTTTCAAGTTCCCACCTGGAACAAACCTAACAATTATTTTATGTATAAAACATATAATACACATAAAATATATAAACATATAGAGGTGTGTAAAAAGAGATATATCTTATATATGAAGATATAAAATCACATATATATATAAAGAAATTTATTATAAGTAATTGGCATCTGTGATTATGAGGAAGGAAAGAAGGGAGGAAGGCAGGAGGGCACGTGGAAAACAGACTATTTGGTACTCAGACTGAGACCCTGGCCTTTTGGAAAAATTACACTTACTGAGAACTTACTTGCAAGGCATCGTTCTCACTGCCAGTGCTGTGACATGGTGCTGTTACTCTTCCCGATATACAGAGAGGAAACTGAGGCACAGAGAAGTTGTCTGAAATCACTCAGCTATAGAGAGACAGAGACAGGATTTAAATTCAGGAAGTCTGGTTAGAGCCTGTGCTTTTATCATTGTTCTGGACTGCTGCTGAAAGCTGGATCTATTTATTTTTTTATTTTTTGAGACAAGGTCTCACTTTGTCACCCAGGCTAGCGTGCAGTGGTGTCATCACAGCTCACTGCAACCTCAGACTCCTGGACTTAAGCGATCCTCCTGCCTCAGCCTCCCAGGTAGCTGGGACTATAGACTTGCACCAACATGCCCAGTTAATTTTTCTATTTTTTTGTAGAGATGGGGTCTCACTCTTGTTTGGGCTGGTCTCACACTCCAGAGCTCCGGTGATCCTCCCTCCTGCCTTGCCTTGGCCTCCCCAGAGCCCTCATTTTAACCACTGATGTCTCCCAATTTCCTATCTGCACCTGACGCATGGGGGTGGGCTGGCCCCATGCTGTTCTCCACTGCTGACAGGTGGGACAGCAGGATTTCTCATAGACTCTGCTCAGGTGCCTCTCACAGCCTTCCAGGAAGAGGGTACTCCCAGCCATCCTGGGGTGAAGGGTGGCTCTAGGTGAGGAGCCCAGGACAAGCACTAGTTGCCTTGCTAGCTAATGACCAGGTTCCTAAAGGCTGTGGTTCAGAAGTGACACAAAGTGCCTCCACTCTTACTGAACTGGTAGAACTATCACATGGCCCTGCCTAAACTGCGCAGTGGCTGGAAAGCGTGGTGTTCCCTGTGTCCAGGAGGGAGAGATGAAGCTACATATCAGATGTAGTATAATGTCTGCTACAAATAACAAAGGTTAAAAGTGTCAACGGAAAAGAACATAAACTCTGTAAAATAGTTTAAGGAGGTTTCTTCTGAGCCTAATTGGAGGACCATGACCCAGAGCCACACCCAAGATGGCTTGAGCAAGTGCACTTGCTGTGGCTGGGTGGCAGTTTGATTTTATGCATTTCGGGAAGACAGAAATTACAGGTAAACTCATAAATCAATACATGGAAGGCATACACTGGTTTGGCCCCTTGGTGAAATTGGGGCCGGTACAAGTCACAAGAGGATTCTATTTGAGTTTCTTTAGTCAAAGGGAAACTTCCATGACTTTTTTTTTTGAGACAGAGTTTCACTTTATTGCCCAGGCTAGAGTGAGTGCCGTGGCGTCAGCCTAGCTCACAGCAACCTCAAACTCCTGGGATCAAGCAATCCTACTGCCTCAGCCTCCCAAGTAGCTGGGACTACAGGCATGTGCCACCATGCCCGGCTAATTTTTTCTATATATATTTTAGTTGGCCAATTAATTTCTTTCTATTTATAGTAGAGATGGGGTCTCGCTCTTGCTCAGGCTGGTCTTGAACTCCTGAGCTCAAATGATCCGCCCACCTCGGCCTCCCAGAGAGCTAGGATTACAGGCTTGAGCCACCGTGCCCGGCCAACTTTTTTTTTTTTTTGAGACAGAGTCCTGCTCTGTTTCCCAGGCTAGAGTGCTGTGGCGTCAGCCTAGCTCACAGCAACCTCAAACTCCTGGGCTCAAGCAATCCTTCTGCCTCAGCCTCCCAAGTAGCTGGGACTACAGGCATGCGCCACCATGCCTGGCTAATTTTATTTTTCTGTATATATTTTTAGTTGTCCAGATAATTTCTTTCTATTTTTAGTAGAGACAAGGTCTCACTCTTGCTCAGGCTGGTTTCAAACTCCTGACCTTGAGCCATCCTCCCTCCTTTGCCTCTCAGAGTGCTAGGATTACAGGCGTGAGCCACCACTCCTGGCCTGACTTCCATGACTTTTGAGGACTAAACCCTGAACTTTTTCATTGTCCCCAAAATTCCTTTTTCTAAAGGGGCCTGGTGAGTCACACATACACATGATAAAAATCTCAGTCAACATGATTTTATGATGTGGTTTACTTCCCAACCTGATTCTGGTATAGCATCACATGAAAGTAGAAGACCCTTATCTTAAGCATTCCTAGTCTTTTGGACACAGCCTAACTCTTTCAGCCACTTGTCAATTAAAGAATCCCTGAAACCACCTATGACTTGTAAGCCCCTGTTTTGAAATGTCCCACCTTTCTGGACCAAAGCAGTGTATACCTTCCATGTATTGATTTATGAGTTTACCTGTAATTCCTGTCTCCCTGAAATGCATAAAACCAAACTGCCACCCAGCCACAGTGAGTCCACTTTCCCAAGGCTTCTTGGGTGTGGCTCTGGGTCATGGTCCTCCCATTAGGCTCAGAAGAAACCTCCTTAAACTATTTTACAGAGTTTTTGTTCTTTTCCGTTGACACTTTTAACCTTTGTTGTTTGTAGCAGACATTATACTACATCTGATATGTAGCTTCATCTCTCCCTCCTGGACACAGGGAACACCACGCTTTCCAGCCACTGCGCAGTTTAGGCAGGGCCATGTGATAGTTCTACCAGTGCAGTAGGAGTGGAGGCACTTTGTGTCACTTCTGAGCCACAGCCTTTAGCAACCTGGTCGCTCACTCTTCCAACTCTGGGGCAGCCTTGGAGGTCTCATGTGCCTGATGGTACAGCTACAATGGCAGAGTCTCTCTTTGTCGGCTTGGGTCCCTGAATTTCACTGTGAGAGGCAGAGACTGTCCTTCTGCTGAAGCAGGCTGAGCCAGCAATGTGGGCCGGAAGGAAATCTTTGTTGTGTTATGCCACCGAAGTTTGGGGGTTAATTTGTTACTGCAGCTTGGTCTAGACACTCTTGACTAATGCTCCTTCTCATCTATTTTGTATATCTTCAATATTAGTGGCCCATATCTCATTTGCCACTGGTGGGAATGGAAATTGGTACAACCTCTCTGGAAGACAATTTGGCAGTATGTATACATGAAAAGCCCTAAATAAGTGTATTGTCTTTGATTCAGAAATTTCAGTTCTAGGAATTTATCCTAAGGAAATAATTGGACAAGTTCAAAAAGTTGTATGGATAAGGAGGATATTCATCACATAAAATGGTGAGAAATTGGATCAGCCTAAATATACCACAAAAGCAAATTGGTTAAATAAATTGTGATTCAGCTCTACAATGGAATCCTAGCTGCTGCCAGTGTTACATATTTATTGACAGAGAAAGAGAGTCACACTCTATTGCAGTGAATGCATAATGTGAACCCATCTTTGTTAAAAAAATTTGCATGAAGAGAGTCTAGATGGTAGTCAGCAAACATGTAACAATGGTCCTTTCTGGGTGTGGAATCTCAGGTGATTTTACATTTATTATTTTTATTTTGCCTATTTAATTTTTTTTCCTCAATGATTTTGTATTAAGTGTATCGATTAAAAATTAAATGGGCCGGGCGCGGTGGCTCAAGCCTGTAATCCTAGCTCTCTGGGAGGCCGAGGTGGGCGGATCGTTTGAGCTCAGGAGTTCGAGACCAGCCTGAGCAAGAGCGAGACCCCATCTCTACTATAAATAGAAAGAAATTAATTGGCCAACTAAAATATATATAGAAAAAATTAGCCGGGCGTGGTGGCACATGCCTGTAGTCCCAGCTACTTGGGAGGCTGAGGCAGCAGGATTGCTTGAGCCCAGGAGTTTGAGGTTGCTGTGAGCTAGGCTGACGCCACGGCACTCACTCTAGCCTAGGCAATAAAGTGAAACTCTGTCTCAAAAAAAAAAAAAAAAAAAAAAAAATTAAATGGGAGGAAAAAGTGACTGTGGAATCATGGACAAGGATACTTTTAAGAGTCACGATTTTCTCATCTATGTAATGGGCATAATCATAGCCACTTCACTGGTGGTGGCGAGGATTCCATTAGGTCAATTAGAGCACTTGGCACCTAGTAGCATGCTTAAAATCCACAGCCATTGTTATCAGTCATCAGTGAACTAAGGGCCCTTAGTGGCTGGTTGGTTCATTAATTAATTCATCCGTCTATCCATCCATTCAATAAGCGTGTCCTGAAACCTACTGTGTGCTGGCCACGCAGTGGATAAACACAACAATGGTAAGAAGAATAGCAAGCACTTATATGGCACTTAGTAGTGCAGGTACCATTGTAAACACTTTCCACTTGTCAACTAATTTAATCTACACACTAACCCTATGGGGGGGTACCATTCTTAGTCCCGTTTTTTTTGGATTAGTAAACCGAGGCACAGAGGGGCCAAGTGATCTGCCTGAAGTCACAGAGCTACGAGGAGGCAAAGCCAGGCAGTCCACACTCTCAGCCACTGGACTATACCGCCTGGGGAAGACAGAGGTGGTATCTGCCCCTCTTCTGGGTCCCATCTTGCTCCCGAGCCAGGAGCAGCAGGGCTAAGGAGGGAGGGGCCCTGGCTGGGGGAGGGGCAGATCTCAGAGGGGATCTGCATATTAGAGGGGTGATTAGCCTGCGATTAGGAAATTTCTACCCTCATGAAACCCCTGGCCGAGCTGAGGGATGCGGGTGTGGCTGTGTTAGGGGAGGGAGCGGCCAGACCTTGCCCCTCCCCTGGCTCTCTGCACCTGGCGTTGGGTGGGAGCAACAGTGGCCCGTATGGACTGTGTGGCCAGGTGCTGGTAACACGCCTCCCCGCATTATCTCCCGTCCAAGTACTAACCAGGCCCGACCCTGCTTAGCTTCCAGGGTCAGACGAGATCGGGCACGTTCAGGGTGGCATGGCCGTAGACATGCGTTATCTCGTTTCATCCTCATGGCAACACTGTGAAGCAGATGCTATTCTGCAGAACAGGAAACTGAGGCTCTTGGAGGTGAGGTGACTTACCCAGGGTCTCACAGATAGTAAGCGGGAAGCTAGATTCGAACTCGGGTCCTGAGCCCTGCTGAAGATCCCTGGGGCCCCAGATGTCTCCTCCACCTCCCATCCGCCCTCACAGGGGCGCTGGAGACATGGGGGTGGGCAGGGGACTTCCTCTTTTGGGCACATCCTTGGCAGCTGTGGCTGCCTTGCAGCTGCTGTGGGTCAGCTGGCCCTGGCCATGGAACATCATCGCAACAGGGCAGAAGTAGGAGGGGGACTTGGGAGACCTCCAGGGCCACATGGGGACCCAAGATGAAGTCAGCTGGGGGGAGACAGAGAGTCCCCCAGGAGCCCCAGGTAGTAGATGGAAAGGAAAGGGTGGCCCATCCCTTGGGCTGCTCCCATGCTTGGAGCAGCACTCATATTATCTCCTGCCATCCTCCCTACCATGCTGGGAGGACGGGATGATTACTCCCATTTTACAGATGAGGACATGGAGGCTGGGGGTGGGTGATGGGAGCTACAGGGAGGAGGAGCTCATCCTTTTGACTCTGAAGCTGGGATGCTTGTCTCTGCGCCAGCTGCCTCTGCTGGGATCCCACCGCCCCTGGAAGGCACGCTCTCAAAGGAGCAGCTACTGTTTCATGGGGGTGGTGGAGTGTGACTCGAGGCTGGGGTGGAGTCAAGGGACAACGGTCCCCAGGCAGTGGTTGGGGGTCCAGAACACTTCTGGAGCAGGGGAACATTTAAGGGAACACTTCGAGGCCCCACTCCCCACAGTTCAGTCCCTGGGTGTGGTCTGGGCCGCAGGGGCTGCTCCAGCCCTGGCAGGAGGCTGCTTGTGTGGTCTTCCTGCCCCTGCAGGTCTGTGATCTTCCACCGGGCTCTGGGGGCAGGTTTTCCTGGGGCAGGCGGCTTACCCTCAGAGCGGCATCACTATTGGCTCATTCCTCTCATTAAATAAGCAAGTTATGATTAATCCTGCTGTAAACAAATTTCTCAACAGTCACTGCCTTGTGTACCTTCTCCTCTTCTCAGCAGAGCCTCTGGACAGATCCATCGGTCCTCCCCTTCAGCACTTCTTTCCTCCTGTTCTCTTTCGAGTCTACCACAGTCAGATGTTGTCCTCCGATGGTCCACTGAAACAGCTCCCGCCCAGGTTCCCAGGGGCCTCTACGTTGCCAGCTCCGTTGTAATCAATTCTCAGTCCCCGGTGGCATTTGAGAGCTGATCGTTGTCTTCCTGTAACACTCTTCACTCAGCTCCTAGAGACCTCACACCCCGTTGTCCTTCCACCTCACTGGCCGCCCCTCCTCAGTCTCTGGTGGGTCCTTCCCCAGCCGCTGACTGTCGGATGGCCCAGGACTCGGTCCTCAGACTCTTACCTTTAGGGGGTTTGTGCACATGGTCTTCTGGGTGCAGGGGGCTGGGCTGAGTGACAGTTCATCCTTACAGATACATTGTCACTAGCTCATTCTGAAAATGTCCTGGACAGCCACTGTCCCCATTCCCTAGGGGGTTCTTCCTATCCCATGACTTTATTTTTCTTGCTGCAATTTTTAAAATTGAGGTGTAACTGACATACCATAAACTACATGCAAAATGCACAGTTAGGTAAATATTGGCACACATATACACAGCCCTGAATCCATCATCGCAGTCAAGATTGTGAACACAGCTATCGCCCCCAAAAGTTTCTTCTTGCCCCTTTGTGATTCCTCCTTCCCACACATCCCTGCCCAGCCTACGCCCAAGCAACCATTGGTTTGCTTTTCGTCATTATGGACAAGTTGGGGTTTCCTAGAATCACTTGGTATGTACTCTTTTTTTGTCTGGCTTTTTTTTTTCGTTCACTATAATTATCCTGAGATTCATCCATGCTATTGTGTGTCTCCATAGTCCTTTCCTTTTATTGCTGGGTAGCATTTTGTTGTACGCATATACCACAATCTGTTGATCTATTCGTCCACTGATGGATATTTGGCTATTGTGAATCAATCTGCTGTGAGTATTTGTGTACGAGTCACTGTATGAACAAATGTTTTCTTTTCTCTTGAGTAAGTATCTATGAGAGGAATGACTGGGCTACATGGTAGGTGTATGTTTAACTTTTTAAGACACTACCAAACTGTTTTCAAAAGCGCTTGCACCGTTTTACCCTCCGCCAGCAGTATATGTATGAGAGTTCCAGTTGCTCCACATTCCCAGCACTCAATATAGTCATTCAAATTTTAGCCACTATATAAAATACTGTAAGTATGTCATGGTATCTCATGGTGATTTTAATGGGTTTGGCTCATAATCACAAAAGACACAATTGTGAATGCTGTAATTCTCAGTGTTGAAATCCCGAAAAGTCAAAAATCCCTAAAGTCTAACATCCCTAACATCTATAATCCTGAAAATCACAATTACAGGAGTCCTAGAATTTCACAAAGAGCAGCACCATGCAGAAAATGACTGCAAATGTATTCCCCGAGGAGAGCCAGGTCCTAAAAGAACAAAAGCAACTATTCATCGTAATGCAAGACTGCAGAATGGAGTGAATGATCATGAAGTCGGGCAGCTCTTATAGACTATCTCTGTGCAGTTGCCCAGAATCTATCCCTGTAGTGTACATTTTTGTATGTTGAATTTTCTTTTTAGTTTTTTGTTTTTCTTTTAATTTCTTTTTACTATTTTAAATTGTCAGCATTATTTTTTACAATTCTCTATGCTATGTATTTCATCTTCACATCATTTCCAATACTAGAGATGTAGGTTGTGTAGAGACTTTTAGAGAGTTCTAATTCATTTTATCCATTTCTTTTGCAAATTTGACTCCACAAAGTGCATTTCCACAATATTGATTTTGTGTGTAAGCATTGTGCTATATGTAAAAACGTTGACACTTCCTCAATAAATGAAGAGGTGTCCTTTTTATACATCTGCATTTGTGAAAGATAAAATTTCTGAAGATCTTGGCCCTTCGGGCAACTGCATATGCGGTGGTGACACACCCAAGTTTTTGATGAATTTTGATTAATGTTTGCTATGTATTTTATGGGTCCTCTATCAGATAAATGCTTAGCAAACATTTTCTCCCAGTTTCTGGCTTGTCTTTTAATTCTCTTAAAAGTGCCACTACAACAGAAGTTTTTAATTTTTATGAACCTCATTTGGCAATTTTTTCTTTTATAGATTGTGTTTCTGGTATTGTAACTAAGCAATCTTTGCCTAAACTAAGGCCACAGAGATTTTTTTCCTATGGTATCCTCTAGGAGTTCTATAGTTTTTGGTTTTACTTTTAGGTCTATAATACAGTTAATTTTTGTATATGGTGTGAAGTATGGATAAAGGTACATTTTATTTTACATGTAGATATCTAATAGCACCATTTGTTGAAAAGACTAGCCTTTCTCCACTGAATCGGCTTTGAAACTTTGTTTAAAATATATATATATATATATATATTTTTTTTTCTGGACTCTATTTTGTTCCATGGTTCTATGTGTCTGTCTTTATTCCAATACCTCACTGTCTTAATTAATTGCTTTGGCTTTATAATCAATCTTGGAATCAGGTAGCATTCATCATTTAACTTTATTCTTCTTTTTAAAAGTTGTTTTTTTTGTTCCAAGTCCTTTGCATTTCCATGTAAAATTTAGAATTGGTCTTTCAATTTCTACAAAAAATCCTGTTGTGATTTTGATTGTGATTATGTTGAATCTCTAGTACCGTGTTGATTTGAAGTGGTAAGAATAAACCTACTTATCTTGTTCCCAATCTTAGGGAGAAAGTGTTCAGCCTTTAACCATTAAGTAGGCTTTTTGTAGATGCTCTATATCAGGCTAAATAAGTTCCTTTCTATTCTTAGTTTGCTCAGGTTTTAAAAAATTATAAAAGAATATTGGATTATATAAATTTTTTTCTACATCTATTGATATGGTCATATTTTTTCTTTTGTTTGTGTGGCAGACACAATAACAGCCTTCAAAAATATCTATACCCTAATCCTTGAAATCTGTGAAACTTACATGGCAAAAAGAACTTTGTGGATATGATTAAGTTAAGGCTATCGAGATGGGGAGAGTAACCTAGGTTATCCAAGTGGGCCCAATGCCATCACAAGCTTCCTTAAGAGAAGGAAGGGAAAGGCAATAACATCAGAGATGGAGATGTGATGGCAGAAACAGAGGGGGAGAGAGAGAGAGAAAGAGAGAGAGAGAGAGATGAAGATGTTATGCTGTTAGTTTGAGGATGGACTATGGAGGAGATGGCTGTGACCTGGAATGCACACAGCCTTTAGAAGTTGGAAAAGGCAAGGAAATATATTCTCCTCTAGAGCCTCCAGAATCAAGGCAATCCTGTATCAACTTAATTTTAGCCTCATGAAATCCATTTGGACTTCTGATTTCCAGAACTGTAAGATAACTTTATGTTGTTCAAGCCACTAACTTTGTGCTAATTTGTTATATAACGGAAATTCATGTGATGAATTACATTGATCTAATTTTGAATCTTAAACAAACTTTGTATCTCTGGAGTAAACCTTCTTGGTCATGATGTATTATCCATTTTATATATTGTTGGATTCAATTTGCTAAAATTTTATTTAGAATTTTACATCTGTGTTCAAAGGGTTTTGTCCGTAGTTTTCTTTTCTTGTAATGTCTTTGTTTGGCTTTGTCATCAGAGCGATGCTGGGCTCATGGACTAAGTTGGAAAGTGTTCTCTCCTCTATTTTCTGGAAGATGTTGTGTTATATTGGTATTGTGGCTAAAACCGAGGTATTTCTCCTACTCTCACACATCACTCAACACAATACTTCTGACATTGGGGTGCGTGGGTAGTTTCTGCACATACCAAGCATCATCCAGCGGACACAGCGGGGAGTCCTCTAGTTCAGTTCAGTTCTGGCTCTATCTTCCTGGAGGTGTCTTTTTCAGATCCCACAGGTTCAGGGGTCACTACCACCAGACCTCTCCCGACTACAGATGCCAATTACAAGCCCCTGTGCCTTTGACCACCCCAAGCGTTCTCAGGATTCCCTCCTCTGGTTTGAATAATTTGCTAGAGTGGCTCACAGAACCCAGGAAACACTTTACTTATGTTTACTTATTTATTATAAAGGATATTGCAAAGGATGTAGATGAACAGCTAGATCAGAGACATGCATAGGGAAAGGTATGTGGGGAGGGGCATGATTCCCTCTCTGGGAGTGCCCCCCTATAGGCACCTCCACATGTTCACCTATCAGGAAGCTCCCTGAACCCAGTCCTTTTGGTTTTTTATGGAGGCTTCATTACATTGGCATGATTGATCAAATCATTGGCGATGGGTGATCAACTCAATCTTTCGCACCTCCGCATTCCCTAGAAGTTGTGGGGCGGAGCTGAGAGTCCCAACACTTTGATCATGCCTTGGTCTTTCTGGTGACCAGCCCCCATCCTGAAGCTACCTGGGAGCTACCAGCCACCAGTTATGTCATTAGCTATGCTGTGGTCTGAATGCTGGTGTCCCCCCCAGATTCACACGTTGAAACCTAACCCCCAAGATGATGGTATTAACAGCTGGGGCCTTTTGGGAAGTGACTAAGTTACAAGGGCTCCACCCTTTTGCATGGCATTAGTGTCCTTATTAAAGAAGTTGAAGGAAGCTGCCGGGTCCCTTCTGCCCCTTGTACCATGTGAAGACAGAAAAGCAAGGCACTGTCCATGGAGCACAGAACAGCCCTCCCCAGACACCAGATCTGATGGTGCCTTGACCTTGGACTTCCCAGCGTCTGGGACTGTGAGAAATAAATTTCTTTTGTTTCTAAATTACCCATTCTAAGATATTTTGTCATAGCAGCCTGAGCAGACTGAGACAGCATACAAAAGACACTCTTATCACTCTGGAGATTCCAAGGGTTTTAGGAGCTGTGTGATAGGAAATGGTGCACAGACCAAATATATATATCACGATATCATAGCTTCTTTGAATGTTTACTAAAAATTCCCCAGTGAAGTCATCGGGTTCTGAAGTTCTCTTTCTGGGAAGGATTTAACAACAAATTCAGCTTATTTAATAGATATTCCCTTATTCCTTTTAATATCTGCAGAATCTATAGTGATATAATTTCTCTCATTCCTGATATTGGTAATGTGTGTCTTCTCTGTTTTTCCCTGATCAGTGTAACTAGAGATTTATCAATTTTATTGATTCCTTCAAAGAATCTGCTTTTGTCTTTATTGATTTTGTGTATTACTTTTCTGTTATTGGTTTCATTGATTTCTGCTCTAATCTTTATTATTATTTTCTTCTGCCTACTTTGTGTTTAATTTGTTCCTTTGTTTCTAGTTTCTTAAGGTAGAAGCTGAAGTAATTGACTTGAAACTGTTCTTCTCTTCCAATATTGGTATTTATTGCTATAAATATCCTCCTAAGTACTGTTATGGTAGCATCTCACTAATTTTGTGTTTGCATTTTCATTCAGTTCAAAATACTTTATTATTTCCCTTTTTATTTCTTTTTTGACCCATGAGTTATTAAAATTATTATTTAGTCTCCAAGTATTTGGTGCTTTTTACATATCTCTGTTATTGATTTCTAACTTAATTTTATTATAGTCAGAGAACATTATGTGTATGATTTGAATTATTTTAAATTTATTCAGACCTTTTTTATGGCTCAGAATATGATCTCCCTTTTAAAATATTCTCTGTATACTTGGAAATAGTGTGTATTCTGATGTTGTTGGGTGGAGTGTTCTAAAAATGTCAATTAGGCCAAGTTGTTTTATAGTATTGTTCAAATCTCCCAAATCCTTAGTGATTTTCTGTCTGCTTGTTTTGTCAAGTGTTGAGAGATGAGTATTGAAATTTCCAACTGTAATTGCGATCTGTCCATTTCTTCCTGCAATTCTATCCATTTTTGCATGATGTAATTGCAGATTTGTCCATTTCTTCTGCAATTGTATCCATTTTGGCATGATGTATTTTGAAGCTTTGTAATTAGATGCGTAAACATTTTGAATTGTTATGTCCTCTTGATTGATTAACCCATTGATCATTATAAAGTGAACTTTATCTCCAGTAATATTTTTGTGATCTGAAATCTATTGTATTTGATAGTAGTATATAGATTCCAGCTTTCTTTTATCCAACTTTAGCAGGCATACCTCTTTGTAACTTTTTACTTTTCATCTGTTTGTGTCTTTTTTTTTTTTTTTAGACAGAGTCTCCCTTTGTTGTTCAGGCTAGAGTGAGTGCCGTGGCGTCAGCCTAGCTCACAGCAACCTCAAACTCCTGGGCGCAAGCAATCCTGCTGCCTCAGCCTCCCGAGTAGCTGGGACTACAGGCATGTGCCACCATGCCCGGCTAATTTTTTCTATATATGTTAGTTGGCCAATTAATTTCTTTCTATTTATAGTAGAGATGGGGTCTCGCTCTTGCTCAGGCTGGTTTCAAACTCTTGACCTTGAGCAATCTGCCCCGCCTCGGCCTACCAGAGTGCTAGGATTACAGGCGTGAGCCACCACACCCGGCCATCTGTTTGTGTCTTTATATTTACTTTCTTTTCTTTTGAGACAAGGTCTCGCTTTGTCATCTGAACTGGAGTACAGTGGCCTCGTCATAGCTCACAGCAACTTCAAACACTTGGGGTCATGTGATCCTCCTGACTCAGCCTCCTGAGTAGTTGAGACTATAGGCATGTACCACTATGTATTTGTGTCTTTATATTTAATATATATTTTTAAACAGCATACAATTGGGTCTTGATTTTTTTAACCCAGTATGACAACTTCCCCCTTTTTATTGGGGTGTTTGGATTATTTACATTTAATATGATTATTGAAATGGTTAGGTGTAAGTCTGTTATCTTGTCATTTGTTTATTTGTTCCATCTATTTGTTGCCCTTTTCATCTTTTTCTGTCTTATTTTGGATTAAATGAGTATCTTTGTTTCCAATTTATCTCCACTGTTGACTAATTAGCTATAACTTTTAATTTTGTTATTTTAGGAGTTGTTTTAGGGCTTTTAGTATGTATCTTTAACTTATTACAGTTGAATGATATTATATCACTTCAGGTAAGTACAAGAGTCTTACAATAGTATACTTCTATTTCCCCTCTCTCAGTCATTATTATATTATTGTCATGCATTTTACGTACATATATGTTATAAATCCCATGATATACATTGTTATTTCTATCTTTTCAAGTGGTTTAAATAATAATAAAACATATATTCACCCATGTAGTTATCACTTTTGGCTCTTTTTTCCCCTTGGATCCATATTTCTCTCTGGCATCATTTTGCTTCTGCCTGAAAGGATTTCCTTTAATACTCCTTGTAGTGAAAGCCCATTGGTGATTGAATCTTTAAACTTTTGTATGTCTGAAATAATCTCATTTTGTCTTTGTTTTTGAAAGATATTTGTGCTGGGTTTGGAATGACAGGCTGACTCCAACTTTGTTTGGGTACTATAGTCACGGTTGTTTAAAGTTGTCTCACAGATCATTGATGTTCTGTTTTATTTATTTATATTTTTTTTAAGGAGAAGGAAAGAGGGGTTTATTAATTTGCTGGCAAATGAGGAGGTTGGCAGACTCTTGTCTCAAAGTACCAACGTCCTGCTTCTGAGCAGAAGTACAGAGGTTTAAAGGTTCTGATCCATCCCATCTTCCACGTGACCTCTGCCTGGACAATTCCCTTGAGCCATCTCCTGTGGCTCAAAGAACAAAGGACACTCTTCTGCCCCTCCTGACCACTGGCTTGAGGCAGGGAGACAGGTTTTAGTTCTCAAAAAGGGTAAGGGGCTTTTAAAGAGACAGAAAACATTTTATCCCTTTTCAGGCCATTTTCTCTGCTACACGTTCCCACTGTCAATTTTACCCTTCCATGTCTACAGGAGGAGGGGCGATGTAGTCATCAAGCTACTTCCTGCCGAATTGGGTGATGCCCTCTTTAAAAAAGAATTCTATTTTTCTCTCTGTGTTTTATTTGGGTAGTTTCTATTGCTATGTCTTCAGGTTCACTAATCTCTCCTTCTGCAATGTCTAATCTGCTATTTATCCCATCCAGTCTGTTTTTCAACTTTAGTTTGTGATTTTCATCTCTGTAAGTTTGATTTGCATCTTTTTTATATCTTAAATGCCTTCACTTAACTATTTGAATATAAGGAGCACAGTTATATTAGCTGTTTTAATGTCCTTGTTGGCCGATTCTAACATCTCTGTAAATTCTGAATCTGTTTTAATTAATTGATTTTTCTTTTCATTATGGAGCATATTTTCCTGCTTCTTTACATACCTGATAATCTTTGATTAGCTGCCAGATGTTGTGATTTTTACCTTTTTTGAGTATTTTTGCATTCTCTTGAGTATTTCAATCACATATACATTAGGGGTTTTTACATTCCTGGTTATCTTTGCCTTTCTACAGAAATTGTGAACTTTATTCTGGAATGCAATTAATTTATTTGCAGGAAGAGTTTGATCCTTTTAGGTTTTGCTTTTCAGTTTTGTTAGGTGGGACTAGAGCAGCATTTAATTTAGGGCTAATTATTCTTCAGTGTTGAGGCATGACTCTTCTGAGTATTCTACCCCATCCTGCATGAATCATGAGATTTTCTAGTCTTGGTGAGAACAGATGTTATTCCAGTGTGATTGCTGGATACTGTTTTCTCTAATATCTTTAGATAGCTATTTGCCCAGCCTTGGGTATTTGCCTTATACACATGGGGACCAGTGCTCTGATAAATGCTTGAGGGCACCCTCTGCAAGCATTTGGGATTTTCACTGTCTGTGTAGGTCTCTCCTCTTGAGTTCTCTGTCCTGCAAATTCTCGTTGTCTTGGTCTCTCTGGACTCTCGGCTCCATCTTCTCAATTTGGGGTGTTTTCTAGGCTGAACCTCCCTTCCTATTTTCTGTGATGCAGCCTGGAAGCTCCTCCAAGGCAGGAAGCTGAGATGATCTTATGGCTCATCTTGTTTCCTGTCTTTCAGGGATGCTATCCTCTGTTTTCTGACGTCCAGTGTCTTGAAAAATCATTGTTTCATATATTTTGTGTGCCTTATTTTTTATTGTTTCAGGTGAGAGGGTAAATTTGGTCTCTGTTACCTCATCTTGGATAGAAGAAGAAGTCTCCATGGCTTTAAGCACCATTTATATGGTAATGCCTCCCAGATTCACCCCTGAACTTCAGGCTCTCATATCCAACTTGGAATAGTCATGACTCAGCCCCCTCAAACTCACCACGTCCGAAATGGAATTCCCGATTCCCCTCATCCAATCCCTCCTTCCTGTCTTTCTGTGTTATTTCCACAAGTCTTCATCCGTCTCAGCTCAAAGTCACCCCCCAGCGGGCCCTTCCATAGCCGTCTGACCTAAGACAACTCCCTGTTGCTTCCTAGCCCTTTACTCCGCTTGATTTTGCATCATAGAGCGTATCTCCACCTGACATCTTCCCATTGATTTGTTCATGGGTGTATGTCCCTCTCTCTCAGTGGCATGTAGACTCGTAAAGGCGGGGACTTGGTCTTGGTTGCTGCTCAGTTCCCTGTACCTAAAACGATGCTTGGTGTACATGAAGCAGATGTTCCATGATGCAGATTGAATGAATGAATGAATGAGTGCTCTTCTGGACCACTAGGCACAATCTACTGGCTGTGTGACTCTGGCAAAGTCCTGTGCCACCTCAGGGCATCCCCTTTTCTACCGGACACTGGCTAAAAGCCCTAGGCATTGACTCTCGGTTCCCTGCCACGCTGGACACTGCGGGAGGGGGCTGGGCACGATGGGCGCTATCCAGCGCTTGATGGCGCGGGGCTTTGTGTAGTCATGGTCACCACCAGAGGGCGCCGAATGCCCGGAGTATGGACCGGGCGCTCTCTGGGTTAGTAGGTGTCCCTGAGACTGCCGGTCATCTAGGACACTGTTTGAAGGTGGTGTAACGTGTGTGGGGAGTGGGGAGGCATTTCTAGGGTCCTGACTCTGGATTCAGGGCATTGTATCTCAGTTCTGCTGCTCACCCTCCCATGTTCCCCACCCAGAGACGGACCCTGGGGATATTTTTCACCTGTGTCTTCCTGGGGAAGGGAAAAAGTGGGCCCACTAGGATGGAAACTGTTTAGGGATGCTCACATGTCTTGGACCCCAAAACCTCCTTGTGGCTTTGGATCAGACAAGTAAACCTCTAGAGTCGCTGAGCAGGGTGACCCTATTGTCTCTGGGGTGTTTCCAAGGAGCCAGGAACTTGGCAGACCTGACCCAGCCTCTCAGCCCTTCGCTGCCCCTCCATGGGCCAGGAAAGACCGCACCCGGGGTGTGGTTGCCCCTCAGGCTCCCAAGGCCCTCGCAGGGCGATCCCAGCACGAGTGACAGAGGCCTTGTGAGTGGAGAGGCTCACACATAGGCAAGCTCATTTCATTCTGTCCATAAGTTGGAGTGTTTTTTCTATTGACCCATGTACAAATGGGGAAACTGAGGCCCAGAAAGTAGGAAGGACAGTTTGAAGTCACATATCCTTACGTGGTGTGTTTGGTTCCATTGTTCCTTCTGTTTGGGGTGTGCCCAGTGGCCCCTTGGGCCATTCCCTTTCTAGAGAGTTCCCTGCTCCTGCTCTACAGCAGCCTCTGAGGCTTTGCCATTGCTGTTCCCTCTGCCTGGAACATCTTCCCTTCAGATCTTCACTGGTTCTTTCCTGTCACTCAGGCAGCAGATGTCACTCCCTCAGAGAGGACTTCCCTGACTACATCCCATCCCTCTATCCCACCAGCTTGTCTTACTTCCTCTAGAGCACCGTCACCATCCGAAGTTAGCCAGTTTCTGGTTTCTGGTTTACACCCTGTTTCCCATCAGAGAGAAAGCTCCAGGAGGGCAGCCCTTGCCCACCTTGCTCCCCAACGGGCGCGTCTCGCACATGGCACCCAGGATGAGGAGCTCCATGGCTACTACTGAGTGAGTGAGGGGGAAGGAGAGTTGCCTGTCGCCCATGAAGGTCCCTAGACAGTGTCCCAATAGCACAGAGTCACTCCTGAGCCCTTCCTGGAGGCCCCAGGCTCCCCCAGGCCCCCACTCTTCTCTGGGCTTCTTACTCCCCCACCCGCTCCCCCATAAGGGGACCCTCCTCAGGGGTAGCAGAGGAGGCCATAGGGGGGTTTGATTTAAGAAGAGCAAAAGCCAACATCTGAGAGCAGGAGGGAGGGGATCAGCCTCTGGTGCCCTGGGAGTGGAGCTTCAAGGACCGAGGGCACAGCTGCCCACACCCGAGCCTGCAGAGGCGCCGATGCCTTTGTTTTCCAGAACTCAGGCTGTGTGTGCGTAGATCGTCTGGCCGTGACGACTGCCCTTTGTGAGGCGGTCAGAGGCCCGGTCTTGTCAGGAGCTGCAGACGACATCTCCCCTCTCTGCGTGTGAGCGCTAAGTGCTCCTAAGAGCCCTCCCGGTGCCAAGAGTGCCAACTTGCAGGACGGCCTGGGGACAGGGCTGAGAGCAGAGGATGGATGCAGCAGAAGAACAAGTCAGGCTTTGCCCCAGGAAGGTCTGGATTTGAAGTCTGGCTCAGTCACTTCCGTGCTGTGTGACCTTGGGTTAGTGACTTCCTTTCTCTGAGGTGAGAAGAAACGAACGCTGAGGACTTTGCTTTCCTGGAATTGACCCTGGAGCTCTGCCATCCAGGCTCAGCTTTTCTGTCTGGTCCCTGGTCACATGCAATGCCCAGCATCAAGGGCACCTCCTCTGGGAAGCTGCCCTCCACCCCACACCTGGAGAGTCCACTGGGGTTGCTAGGTTACTCCTGTGTCTGTGGCATGTTGGTACTGTCTGTTTAGGTGTCTGTCCCCCTCCCACTGGACTGGAGCCCCCTGCAGCCAGGCTGTTTCATGGTTTGTGTCTGATCCCTCGTGGGGACAGGTGATGCTGAGTGGGTTGGGTCCCTGAGGCTGGGTCGATTTCTATTCTCAAGGATCCTTCAGGATAAACTTGCCACCCCCATTACCCGAACCTGACCCCTCCAGCAATCTCTGCCACCTCTACCCCTCAGTGGGGCTGCCCAGAGTGAGATGACATCATCAGCCACAGCAGCGGCCAACCCACCACGTGCCGGGCATGGTACCGAACACTCAGCATGTCTTATCTCATTTAATCCTCACGGTCATGCTATGATAATATTTTTATCCCCATTTTAGACATGAACAAACTGAAGCTCAGAGAGAGCAAGCGACTTGTCTGAGGTCACACAGCTCACAAATGGTGTGCAGGTAAGTGTTTAACAACCATTTCTCCAAACAAACAAACAAAAGCTTCGACTTGTGGTGTTTGCTAATTTCTGTGGTGTGCATTCACTCACAGAATTTCATGTTCCCAGCATGACATTACTGGACTTGGAGTTGGGAAGAGATGCTCACAGCTGGCTTTCGTGGATGGGCGAGCCCGCTTCAGCACACGCAGAGGTAAAGCCAAGCCTGGTCGATGCTGAGCAGGCAGCATTCTTTCTAGATCCCTAAGATCTGGTGTGAGAGATAAAAGGAAGGTGCATGAGAGTGTGTATCAAAAGGAAAAAGAATATACATTCATACAGACAAAAGAACATGCATGTGTGTGTGTGTACGATTTGCTTGCACATGCAAATCTTGCAGGATTTGCCAAAAACTGGTAACATCACTGGTTTTCCCCAGGGAAGGCAAGTGGGAGACAGGATGGGAGAGAGATTGTTTCTGGGCATCCTTTTTTTTTTTTTTGAGACAGAGTCTCACTTTATTGCCTAGGCTAGAGTGAGTGCCGTGGCGTCAGCCTAGCTCACAGCAACCTCAAACTCCTGGGCTCAAGCAATCCTGCTGCCTCAGCCTCCCAAGTAGCTGGGACTACAGGCATGTGCCACCATGCCCGGCTAATTTTTTGTATATATATTAGTTGGCCAATTAATTTCTTTCTATTTATAGTACAGATGGGGTCTCGCTCTTGCTCAGGCTGGTCTTGAACTCCTGAGCTCAAACGATCCGCCCACCTCGGCCTCCCAGAGAGCTAGGATTACAGGCTTGAGCCACCGCGCCCGGCCTGGGCATCCTTTTTATACTTTTAAAATTTTGAACCATATGAGTGTACTAACTATTCAAAAAAACCCAAATAAACAAAAACCAAATCCAGACAAGCAAGCAGCCATCAACCACAAACAGGCCCTGGGCCGGTCTGTGTGCCTGCAGAGGGCAGGGTGTGCCGGGTGGTCGGGGCTGTCCCCCAGACCACATTGCCTTTGGCACCTGTGTCGTGCAGCCGGGCCGGTGGTGGTGGGGGGGAGAGGTGCAGAAGTCACGGTCTTTCTGGAGTGCGAGGGATGGTGCACTCGTTTTAATTCCCATCCATGCGGCTTGGTCACTGAGCCCATGGAACTGCACTCTAAACTCAATTAGAAATTTAACAAACCTTATAAATCCTCCCCAGCCTGAGCCTTGTAAATCTCTGGTGTGGGGCCGGCTTAGCACTTATCCATCTCTGCCTTAATGACCTCCCCAGTCCGGCTGGGAATGATTCAGGGCTGGCGACAGGTCTAATTAGTGAGCGTGAACTGCAGCTCCAAGTGAGGAGGAAGAGCGAGCTTGGTCCCTGCCTCAGTGGCCTTAGGGGGGTGGGTCTTGGCCCTTGTCCAGGCCAGACCTTGGAACTCTTTCGCATAAGGGAGGAGGGGGCAAGGAGGACGTGGCAAGTGTCTCTTTGCTTGTTAATGCAGCCCTGTTGATGGTGGGTCCCACACGTGTCATTGTTTGGGGAGCTGTCGTGTGGCCTGACAGGTATAACTTCTGTGTCATGGGCCACGTAGGACCCAGGTAGTCTGTTAGGAAGGTGGCAAGTTTGCGGGGAGATTCGAGGCCAGGTTGACGGTGTGTGTGGTGGAGAGCTTTGAGGGTGGGTTCTGATTTCCTGGAGTCTGAGGGAATTGTGTTCCAGAGCAACACATGTAAAATCAGAGAAGGTACAGGTAGCCCCATTTTTAAGAGTTCAGGGTTCAGGTTTAGTGGGAGTATGGATTTTCCAACCAAGCTGACTATCCTTGTGAGGTAGTGAGCTCCCCATCAGTGGACAGACAGTCTGGGATCCTGTAACATTAATGGAGGACCAGCCATGTGCCTCATCAGACGCCAAATCTGCCAATACTTTGATTTTCAGAACTGTGGGAAGTAAACGTATGTAGTTTATGGTGTTTTTGTTACAGCAGCCCAAAGGGATTAAGACATGGGTGAGTTGAGGCCCTCCCCTTTGACCCATGACTCCTCCTGCTTAAACCTAGGAGGCAGCTCAGGCGCTGGGGCTGCCTGGGGTGACGGGGTCCCAGCTCTGACGCCACCAGCCCCTCTGACCGCCCGGCCCCCCACCCCTGCCACGGGGTCCCAGCTCTGACGCCACCAGCCCCTCTGACCGCCCGCCCCCCCACCCCTGCCCAGACCCTAGAGCCATAACCAGGAGGAGCCCCAGGTAATTGGTTCTATCCAAGCTTCATCCTCAGTGGTGCAAAAGGGAAAGTTATAAATATTTTTATCTATAACTCACGATGAATAAAAATTTAATTATACGGAAAAATTTAAATTTCATAAGAAATAAATATTAATCCTGAAGAGTGACTTTTGTGGGAAGTTAACTTTCAAATGTTATCCATCTGGGGGTACGTGGGGTCTGAGAGGGCTGGAGAGGCTCGCCACCCACGGCTCAGGCTCTGGTCTGCGGTGGGGGTCTCTGCTCCTGACACTGACGGGTCAAGGACTCAGATCTCCACCAGCGAAGCCCACCTGTCCCCAGCCTTGGGGGCAGCAGGGTGGCCACTCCGAGGGTCTGCTAAGCACCCTCGCCATGCCTGGCAGCACGCCAGCCCCTTCCTCCGTCAGTGATAGGTGGTCGCCCCCCACGTGCAGATATTGTTCTAGGAGCCGAGGCTACTGCAGGGAAGGAGCCAGACGCCCTCCACGCCTGCACGGGGCATAAGGTCACATGAAGGAGACAGACATGAACGAGTAGCTGCCAAGACCACTGCCCGGTTAATACCCCTCTGCTGGGCACGGATCTCCTGGCCCCCACTTGGTTTATTTATTATTGTTATTTTACTTAAAAAATTTAAGTGAAACACACATACGGAAAGGCGCCCAGACGTAAGCACGCAGCCCAGGGGACGGCGACAGTGCGTGAGAATTCACACTGCCGGGTTGAGGCGCGTAGCATCCGCTCCACGCTGGGCATTTAACTCAGGGGAAGCTCTGCCTTGGGGACCTTCACAGATGGCTGAATGGATGATCCTCACTGCCGGACCAAGGAGAGAACAGGTCGGGTGGGCCAATTACTAGTAACAACATCGCAATAGATACTGGACGTTGATCACATGCCAGGCTCGACTCTGAGTGCTTTATGGGTATTAGCTCATTTCACCCTGACAAAACCCCAAGAAGTAGGTGCCACTATCACCTCCATTTTATCAATGAAAAAACCAACACACAGAGGTTAAGTAACAGGTCCAAAGTCATCCGGCTGGTGGGAAATAGAAGATCTCCCTCTGAGATGGGAGAGCCAAGGTCTTAATTCCAGGACACTTGGGATCTAGTGCCCTTTAGAACGGCTAGAAACCTTTGGATGTTTCCCCTCATTCAAAATGAGAACTGCTGTGTGGCCTTGGGCAAATATCTCAACCTCTCTGAGCTTCAGGTTGTTCTTTGAGAAACGGGGATAAAAATTCCCACTTTGCACCTCCCAAGGTTCATATGGGTTGGGAAGTGGTCGCAGAGGTGGACATCATAACTCCTGGTGGCAGCAATGAAGCTGATCCTAACCGTGAGCCACTCTGGGTCATGCCCTGTGCTGATGTGGACATGACAGGCACACCGTGTATCTCGTTCACTGTCACTGCACGTGACCTCCCTGTGAGGCAGGCCCTGTTACCATTCCCATGAGCGAGGACACTGCCGCATGCCACCAGGGCCTCGGGAGGCGTCTGAGGAGGGTGGGGCGGTCAGAGAAGCTTCCTGGGGAGCAGTGGGGTAGGGGTTGGGGCTCTGGGCATGCAAGCGAAGGCGGGATTTGGGAAATGCATTCGAGGAGGGGTCCCGCATGAGCAGAAGTGCGGAGGCGATGTGTGCGTGCTGTGTTTGGCGCAGGAAAGGCGTCCTCAGCTGGGTCGGGCTGAGGCCAGGCTGGGCTCTGAGCTGCTAGCCTCACTCGCGTCTCCACTCCACACATGCTAAGCTGCCGCCATCCTGGGCCAGGGCTGCGGAGCCTGTGTCTGTGGACGTGCCGCTCGGGGTGGAGGAGGGGCAATAGGGACGGGAACTTGGACGTGGCCTGGCAAATCAAGTCCTTGGCTCTTGAGCCTGAGACTAAAGGGGCTCGCTGGGCCTATGTGCCAGCTTGGGGCAGTGGGGTGATGCCCAGGAGTCCTTGTCCTGCAGTTGTCAGCGATGCGGCCGGCTGGGACAACCATAGCTGGTGTGTGGCAAGGGGAGTCCAGAGCAGGACAGGGCCCAGGGGTTGGATTTCCCCTCAATGACCTTTCATGAGGTGGGTGCCAGGGACCTGCACTTCTCCAGGGACCAAATGGACCAGGTCCCCCTCAGTATTGGGAAATACCTTAGATACTTATTTAGCTGGTGCTACTTTAGCAGCAGGTAGAAAATTCATCTTTTATAGCAAAAACATAGGAAAGCTTCATTCCTCCTCCCAGACCAGACCCAGACACATATATACATATACTCACATATCCAGACATGGATATGCATGGGGACACGCATGCACAATGTACACACGGACATGTGTGCTCACAAAGACACACGTGCACATGCAGATGCTTGTACGCAGCCGCCAGCGCGACCACAGAGACGCCTGGGTGCTCATGCGTCCCTGGAATTCACCCTCCCGACTGTGTTCTGCTGATGGAATGCAGTAATATTTTTCTATTAAATGTTGCATTTGTTGTGCCTTTTAGTAGCTTCCCTCATTAAAAATGATATTATCCCTATAAATAAGCTGGCGCCTGAGAAGAGTGCCCAACTCCATTTCTCTTCCTAATTGAGACACTTAGCTTTGATTTGCACGTCTGCACGTACCGAGCGGATTAATTTTCAATTAATGCTCCTGGGCGGGTGGCTGCAGGCAGGCAGTGTGGGCTCAGCAGCCCAGTGGCCTGGGAGTAGCCACCACGGGAGCTGGGGGCCAGGGCCGGCTGGGACCAGGAGGACACTGAGGGTTTTTTCCCAGTGCTTCCTGGCCGCGTGGAAGAGGCCCCTGGGGCCTGTCGGGAGCTCTGCGGTCTCTCTCTTTGTGGGCAGGTGGTCCCGGGAGGCCTCGTTTTATGGGAAGTGCTCTACCCCCACGCCATGAAAGGGCCCCCAAACCCTGGCCCTTTGCTGACAGAGGTTGTGAGGCCTGTTCAACGCTGGGCTGGTAAGGGCCCTGCTCTGTGGCCTAGCAGCTTTGGGTAAAGCTGGTTATGGTGGCCTCACTGCCTCTGCTAAGTGGGGCCAGGAGTTAGTCCTGCCGCCCACGGACCTGGTGCCTGGCGTGCGGGTGGCTGTCCTAGGGAGGGCTGAGGGCCTGTGTGGCTTAAATGGTTAAGAGCCTGGGTTCTGCCGCCAGACAGGTCTGGGATTGCAGTCTTGTTCTGTCGCTTCCTAGCAGGGTGACCTTGGGCCATTTCATCTTGTAAAGTCTTAGTTTCCTGATCTGAAAGTGGGGATAGTAAGATGAATGCCGTAAAGGCTGTTGTAGGGATTAAACAAGACAATGCAAGCAGTGTTTGGTGCTCACTAATGTGTAGCTCTTCTTCCTCCCTCTCTTCCTCCTTCTTCTGCCTCCTCTTCCTCCTCCTGCATGTCTATCCATAGGCTGGTTTACTACCTGTACCTGCCCCTCTGTCTGCCAGACCCTTTGCCTGGGACCTGTGCCTGCCAACAGGAGCCTCCCTGCTCCGCCTGGGATTTCCAGCTGCCACGGGGACTCTGTACCCACGGCCTCTTTCCCCTCGATGTCTGTGGGTCGTTAGTGGCTCAGGGTACTGATGTGCTTGTTGGCATTCTGGGAACCCCTTCACTCCAGCTGGAATGGTCAGGACAGGGTCCCACCTGCTCAACCCAGCGTATCTGCTCAACGCATTGGGTACCACTTCCTGGTTCTGCCCTCACCCCTGGCTGGCAGTTTCCCTGGGCCTCAGTCTCCTGTGGTTTAGCTTTCTTTGTGGAATCCATATTAAAATGAGTAGCTGCATCTTAGTCCTCGAGTGTTGTTACAGTCAAAGACACACCAGTCTGGGAGCCAAAAAATGGAAAAGCCACTTGAATGTTTATTAAAGTCTTTTGAAGAACACTAAGGAAGATTCTATTCACAAGAAACAGCATTGCATCTTAAAACCCTAGTTTCTGCTATCATCTATCTATCTAGCATGCATGGCTGCTGTCCTTCAAATCTCTCCCCTCCTTCTCTCAGGACTTCCCCAAATTCTCCCCCAAATGCAACCTGTCCTGGCTCTGGTCCAGAATTTGCAAAATGGTGACCCAAGAGCCTATCTCGCTCATAGACTGATCTTATTAGGTCTGCACAATATTACATTTATATTTTTTGAAATAGTGGGTAACATTTAAAAAGTGGGGATTTCACATAAAAACGTGCATTTCTAGCTTCACTTGACGCATTAGTTCTGGCAACACCGGGCCACCTCATTCATTTCTGATCCCCACCTGGCACCTGTCGGTATCTGCGCCCATGACCCTTGTTCTTGTCTTCCCCTCCCCCTCCCACCCTTTAGCCTGGACCAACTCATTTCTCTCTGAGCAGTGACTATGCCTTGTCACTTTGGCCAGCCGGCTCCTGGGACCTCTCATTTCTCCTCCTTACTGTTACCATAAAGGCCGAGGAATTGGGCAGGCAAAGGCAGACCCGTCTTGGGCAGGTGAGCAGAAGGAAAGGAGGTGAGCATCTCTGTGTTTGTATTTTTTCCCTCGTGGCACTTGCGAGGTCATCCCCTGAGCCTGAGGCCACGGCAAGTCCTCCCAGCTCCCGAGGGTGGGGCTCCTTCTCATCCTGGCCCCAGGGCCTCTTGCCAGGCCAGTTAAAAATTCCTCTCTTCAAAGCAAACCATCCCCATCTCAGAACTCTCCCATCAAAGCAGAAGGATTTTCTAGAACCAGCATCTCTCGATGCTGCAGTGATGCTTTCCAAACTGCAGTGTCCTCCCTTGCTGAAGCCAAGGTTCCTCCTGAGAACCCGTCTTCCTTCCTGCACCAGCTGCTGTTGCATCGTCTGCGCCTTCCTGCCCGTCCTCGGTCCTCAGAGCTGCACTCTTGGGGTGGCAATTCCAGGTCACTGACTTTCCAGGCAAACACTGGGAAGATGGTATAGCCTCAGGGCTCAGTGGGCAGACGATGTGAGTTCAAACCCTGGTTCTTCTGCTTAGCTCAATGAACCTCAATGTTGTGACCTCAGTGAACTTTTCTCATCTCTTTATGCCTCGGTTTCCCCTGTGAAACAAGGATAATAGTGGTACCTATTTCCCGGGGTGTGTGTGGTGCCGACTGGATGAGGTAAAGCATTGCACCCTGACATTCAAAGTGTGGTTTTCGGAGCAGCAGCAGTGGTATCACCTCGGTGCTTATGTGGAATGCAGATTCTCAGTCCTCCTCCTGAACCTGCTGAATCTGAACCCGCATTTCAACACGATGCCCAGGGGTTCCCTATGCACAGTCAAGTTTGAGAAGCTCTGAGTTAGCACAGCTCTTGGTGTAAGGAATGTGGTAGCTGTCACAATCATTAGTCTAATGAGAATCCCTGATACTTACGCAGGAGAGAAGGCTGGGGGCTCAAATCTGGCTCTGCAAATTAGTGTCTTGTGCCTATGTCAGCCTCCCTCCCTGCCTCTTGTTCCCCGTCTGTAAAAATGGAGATAATGATGCCACCTCTTGGAGCTGATTTGAGAGCTAAATAAGATTAAGCAGAAGGTGCTTCAGAGAGTTGTGGGAAGTGATTCTGGATATGGAAGCTCTAAAAGCATTTTGCACATGTTTTATGTGCACTTTCTTCTATTGTCCCCACTTTATAGGTGAGATATTGAGGCATTTCAAAACCAAGGGTTTGTCCATGTAGCCAGTCAGCTACAGAATGACTAGTCCTCAGACCCTAAGTCCACGGCCAGTGCAAGACCCCGTACAGATCTAGATCTGCTGGGTCAGGCCATGGCCAGGGTCCCTGGACCCTGACATCTGCCCATCTCCCTGCCCAAAGCCTCCAGTGGTGCCTCTTGCCATACTGCACTGTTGACTGATTGCTTCTTGCTTCTGTGTTCAGGATGACAGTGGCTGCAGACCAGGGAGGGGGTGGGGAAAGGAAAGGTGGGGTGGCTCTGGGATCTGACGGTTTAATTAAAATGTCCTCAGAGGTGATCAATCCACAGGGAGTGGCTGGAATCCGCAATGACCCAGCTCCTCTCTGGCCAGCAAGTGGCCTTCCTGGGCGTGGCAGGCAGGAGGCCAAGCTGTCCCCCTGCTGGTCCTCGGAGGCTGGGCACTGGGCAGTGCTGTCGATGCTGCCTCCAAAATATTCCCATCTTGTTTCCATAATAGCTTCTGTCACCGCTCTTGACAGGCCAGCCATTAAGTCTTTGGCAAAATTGTAAGAATTATTAACATATGAGGTTTTATATTATTTGACAGCTGTCGGCTCCTTTAGAATTCACATCACCCTGCCCCCTCCCTTCCCTGCCACCCTCTCCCTTGCCTTCCCTCTCCCCAGCCCGTGAGGGGGGAGGGGCCCCTCAGTCATTGGGGAACTGGGACAGACAAGCCGTCTGGAGCGTCAACACGATCCCTCCCGCACATCTGTGGAACGTTCCCTGTGGACAGACCCCATCTCTGGTCTTAACCTGGATCCTTCTTCAGTGCCGGCCGCCCTCATCCACACCTGGCCTCAGTGGCCTCAGTGATGACTCCCCACTTTCCGTCCACCTCCTCCCCTGCCTCCTCATATATATGCCTGTCAGACTCCCCATAGCGCTCAGGTGCCCCAAACAGTCCTCACCCAACACGATCCATGCCAACTCCCCTCCCTGCACCCCCCTCGCTCCTCTGGAGTTTCCCGTCTGGGTGCCTCACTCCATCATCTATCCTGTTTCCCAGGCCGGAAAATGAAGGGTCACCCTGCTCTCTCCTCCCACACCCGCACACCCGCACACCCGCACGGGCTCAGGCCCCTACACCCTGTCCATTCTGCGTCCTCTTGACTCTGCCCTCTCCTTCCCAGCCCTGATACCGTTGCCCCCACCCGGTCCCATATTCTCTTGTGGGGCCACCACATCGTTTCCTCACCGGCAGGTCCCCTGCCACAGCCCTGTGGGCCATCCCATCAGAGCACCTGCCTGTCCCTCCTCCTGGTGCCAGTGTCGGTGGCCTTCCTCCACGCTCCCTCGACTGCCCCTCAGGGCCCCTCTCAACCAAGCGCTGATGGGAGTTGGTGTGTAAAGGCCCCGGCTCCTTTCCCCTTGGGTAGGAGAACTCTGAGGCCCACAGTCTGCCCTGTGGACCACCGAGGTCCCCGTGGAGTGAAGCTCCTTCCCCATTGTAGTAATCGGCTTGGTCGAGGCCCCCTTCCCCAGCTGCCTTCCTTCCCCACATCCCTCCTGATGTCCTCTGGGATCGCCTCTCAAGCAAACCGCTTGTGCTCAAATCCTGGTCTCAGAGTCTGCCCTTAGGGGAACTGAAACAAAGATGGACTTTGCCCTCTGCTGTCCCGCGCGCGGCTGCCAGGGTGAGCCTGGGGTGTGCGCCTCCGACTCTTCCACACCCTTCTTAGGGTTGTGCCAGGTGTGGGGGTCCCTGTGCTTCCGAGTTCCATGGTGGCTGCTGCTGCAGAGGGAGGTCTTCGTGAGGCCCTCAGGCCTGGATGCTGAGAGCCTGCCTGTGCACAGTGTTTGGGGGCTGCTGTTTGCATTTCAAAAGGAGTTGCCACAGGCCTCACATGGTTAAGCTTTCCTGGTATCTTCATTAGCTAAAGTTTGGCATTTACACTGCTATAAAATAATAAAGAGAAATACACTCCCAGATATCAGAATTTATCACAAAGCTATGTTAAACGAAACTTGTATTAGTCAGCACAAGAATTAATAAATGAACAAATATGTCAGAATAAGACCCTAATAAATAATAAAGGTGGCATTTCAAATGAGTGTAAAAAAGATAGGTTAATCACGGAATGAGAGTGGACAATTAGTTAACTATTTTAAAGACACCGACTTCCCATAAATTCCAGGTGGATCAAATTTTAACATAAAAACCAAATCCTACAAGAACTTGTGAAGACAAAGGTGATTATGGCAGGATGAAGTGGGCTTTTCCAAGCACTGATAAGACCGTGATAACTGACAAAATAAAAATAAAGAATCCCAAAGTCAAAAAGCAGACCAAGTGGGAGAGATATAGGCAGTATATACTACGGGGGGACAAAAGAGAAATTTAGTGGGTTTAGTTGAATCAATCTCCATTTTAGCTTGCTCCTGACACCCAGCATTGTGTACTTAAAAGTCAGGATAAGCTGGAACAAATCCTGAAAAGGCAAACATCGGTCATCTGCTTGTCAAAGTGCTCACCCGAACGACTAGGAAGTTCTTCCTGCCGTCCAACCCGCATTCGTCTTGCCGGCAATGGGAGCCTCTTCTCCCTTTCGGTCCTCACGGGCGGGAGTGGGAGGGCCTGTCCTTGAAAGAGCTTCCCCTACTGCGTGTGGCTCCCGGGGCGTCCAGGCCAGGAGGAGGCTGGGGCACGCATGTGTGCTGCCAGATGTGGTTTAGCCACCCTTGAGGTCCGAGGGGATGTCAGCTCAGACTGTTGTGCATCCTCCTCCCTGTCCCCGTGTCCATCCCAGCACACCCTGATCTACCCTGTCCTGAGCCCCTTCCCAGCCCCATCTGGATCCCAGAATTGAGCCATCTCTGACTCCCTTCTCCCATCCCGGGCCTCGGTCGCAGCCCCCGTGGTCAGGTCTTGCTGGGCTGCGAGGCCGCTCCGAGCCAGGCGGCTGTGCGGGGAACAGATGGGCTCCCTGTGGACGCGGCAGCGGCGCAGAAGCTAATCCACTTTTATCTCGTTATGGTGACAGCCACCCTGTTAAATGGAATGGACTATCGATTCGGGGCTCACTTCCAGCCTGAGGATTTTCCATCACGGGCCTGAGTAGAATAGGAGAAAAGCAACACTTATTAACTCAGGTGCCAGTCAGGGAGAGGCTGGGCGGGGGCCGGGGCTGGGCGGGCGAGGCACGGGCTGGCAGGCCAGGCCTGCAGGTGCTGCGGATCCAGGCTCAGACGGCGTCCGACGGAGCCCTCCTTACGCCTGCGCAAGGCAGACGGGGGACGAGGGCCCAGAGGTGTGTGACAACACCGATGCCCATACACGCCCAATGCTGATGCACACACACGCACAATACTGACACACACAGGCAATGCCGACACAGATATGCACAAGTACACTGACACGTAGCAACACTTACACGCAGTGCTGACACACACATACACACAACACTGACACATGTGTACACCAGCATTGACACACATATGCACCCAAAGCTGACACACAGCCACACACCCACCCAACACCGAACGACACATACACATTGGCACAGGCACACTCGCATGTACACACTCAACATTGACACATGTGTACACAACGCTGACTCATATCCACACTCATCACTGACACAGATATATATGCACACAATGCTGTCATGTGTACTCACACAACATTATACACACACACACCCGATACTGGTGCACATATACGCATAGCACACCTGCAATGCTGGCACAGATTACACAAGTACACTGACACACAGCACCACTTATACCCATCACTGACACACGTACAAACTCACTGTTGATGCACATCTACATAAACACTCAGCACTGACACACACATGCACCAGTGCTGAAAAAATATACACACAATGCTATGCACATATACACACAACACTGACACACATACTCCCCCAGCATGGACCCACATATGTCATTTCCTCAATGCTGTCACACATATATGTCCGATGCTGACACACACACACAGACAAACGCTGGCACAAACACACACACATTATACTAATACCACATACACACAATACTGACACAGAGAAACCTCAAACGCCGATACATGTACATCCACAATGATGACGCACTCTTACTCACATGCTGACACCACCCAACACTGATACATACATAAACACACACTCACTGGCCCACATGCTATAAACATACCCAGTACCCACCAGGAGCCACGTGCAAGAAACACATCTGTGCCATGCTGGTAGCCTAATACTGACAGACACAAGCACAACAGTGGTACTGGCACATATGTGAATATTTGTCATCTATCACTGGCACACAAGTTAACGTCGCACACACACACCTACACGCAATACCGATGCACGCACCTGTGCATGCCCGCACACTGGCCGTTGCCTTGGTTCAGCCTCTAGTCGTCATGGACTGCTCTTCCTGCTATGTCCTCGGTGGTGCTGGGCCTGGACGGGAGAGGAAGACTCTCTCTGCCCTCAAACAGCTTTGCCTCTGGTGGGGAGGTGGGCGCACAAACAGACCATACAGTGCACAAAATAATTACCATGGCTCCATCTATAGCACTTACCATATGCCCCTCCCTGTTCTAAGCACTTACCCATATAAACTTCAAAAATCTTTACAATGACTTTTGGAGGTAGGTACTATTATTTGCTTCAGTTTGCAGGTGAGAGACCTGGGCACAGAGAGGTGAAGTGACTTGCCCAAGGTCACACAGCTCTGAAGTGGTAGGGCAGGGATTGAACCCAGGCCGTCAGGCTCCAGAGTCTGTATGTGTAACCTCTATGAATACTGTTTCATCACACCTGCGTCTGGCTGAAAACCTCCATATGCCACCACTGTCACAGACCCAGACCTGCCTGCACACACAGACATGCCCACATGCTATCACGGCCCATGTGGAACAACCCACCCAGAGGAATCCATCCCTGCTGGCACCCGGTCCCCTTCCTGGGAGGGTGGTGTCTGGGGGACTCCACTGTGTTGTGCCCCAGAGGGGAGGGGCAGCTCACGCTGGAAGAGGCCCTGGAGGGGAGTTTTGGGCAGCAGGGGTGGGGTGCTTTCTGGGGAGCGGGGGGGCAAGCCTGGGTCAGCAGGTGTCCCACTGAGCAGGGTAGTTCTGTCCCTCGACTATTCCTCTGCCTGTGCCCCAAACCTCCTTTGCACCCCCGGGAATGGCCACTGTATGTAGCTAGGATCTCTCAGGCAGCAGGGACACTGCCCGCAAACCGATTTTCTCAAACAGGGAACGGGGCAAGGTGAGGTGGGAATGGAGACACCAGTGAGCTGCGCCATGAGGCCTTGCTTCTCGGGACAAATTCTGGGAAGACGCACAGAGGCTGAAGCCTGGTGACGAAGAGCCTGGGCCTGGACTGACCGTGCTCAGCTGTTCAGCCCCTGGCGGCCTCTGTCTGGCTGTGGGCGGGCTATCTCACCTCTCAAATCCTCAGTCTTCCCACCTGAAAAAACGGTGCTAACGAGGCCATCTCACACATAGGATTATTGGGAGGATCGAACAAAATGACACTATGGGGCAGGATGTGGGAACTCCTCTCCCCTTGAGTTCCAGATCAAGGGGTGCCCCCGTGGTCAGGGTCTGGGTCAGGCGGGCTGGGGGATTGCTATGGCCCCAATTGTGTACCCCCAGAATTCGCATGTTGAAGCCCTAAACCCAATGGGACGGTATTGGGAGACGGGCCTGTGGGAGGTGGTTGGGGTTAGATGAGGTCCTGAGCACGAGGCCCCCGAGGTCGGATCAGGGCCCTTATGAGGAGACACTGGCAGCTTGTTCTCCCTCTTCCAAAGGGGCTGTGTGAACGCAGAGCGAGACGGCAGCTGCTCACCAGCCAGGAAGGGAGGCCTCACCAGAACCCCACCACACCAGCACCTCCATCTCAGCTCCCGGGACTGTGAGAAAATCAATGTTTGTCACGTAAGCCACCCAGTCAGTGATGTTCCGCTGTGGCAGCTTGAGCTGAGACAGAGAAGGAGGGCTGCTGGAGGGGCCTGAGGCAGCCACTGAGGCCCAGCTCTGCGTGGGCCAGCTTTGCAGCTCAGGCACATCTGTGTCTAGTTTCCCACTTGGAAAATGGGGGCCTGGCTAGGACGCTGTCCAGGGACCTGCTCCTTTTTGACACCATTATGTGACCCTGGTGTTTGGCGTCATTCACAGCCCCTGGGCGAGTTTCTGATGGGAGTGGGGGAAGGCGAGACCCAATGCCCTGGCTGCTTGCCCACTGTCCCATTTCCTGTGGCTTTTTGGTGGTGGGGGTTGTGGGGCCAGAATGTTCCCACCCGTGACCCTCCCTTGCCTGTGGCCTGGATGCTTCAGGGTCACAGTCTGCCCAGGCCTTCCCAGGCATTTCTGGAAGGTAGGATGAGGGTCAGAACAAAAGACCTGGGGAATCACTGAAAGTGCCCTGTGGCTCTGTTCTCTGCCATTTGCCAAGGTGCCCTCCTCCCCCTTCAGCCCAGCTGTCCCCCTAAGGTCAGCTGTCCCCACCTCAGCCCAGCTGTCCCCCCTCCGCCCCGCTGTCCTCCCTCAGCCCAGCTGTCCCCACCTCAGCCCAGCTGTCCTCACCCCAGCCCAGCTGTCCCCACCTCAACCAGCTGTGCCCTCACCTCAGCCCAGCTCTCCCCCCTCAGCTCAGCTGTCCCCCTCCTCAGCCCAGCTGCTCCCCCTCAGCTCAGCTGTCCCCTCCTCAGCCCAGCTGTCCCCCCTCAGCACAACTGTTCTCCCTCAGCCCAGCTGCCACCCCTAAGCATAGCTGTCCTCACCTCAGCCCAGACGTCCCCACCTCAGCCCAGCTGTCCCCCTCAGCCCAGCTGTCCTCACCTCAGCCCAGCTGTCCCCACCTCAGCCCAGCTATCCCCACCTCAGCCCAGCTGTCCTCCCTCAGCCCAGCTGTCCTCACCTCAACCCAGCTGTCCCCCCCTCAGCACAACTGTTCTCACCTCAGCCCAGCTGTCCCCACCTCAGCCCAGCAGTCCCCTCACCTCAGCCCAGCTGTCCCCACCTCAGCCCAGCAGTCCCCTCACCTCAGCCCAGCTGTCCCCACCTCAGCCCAGCAGTCCCCTCACCTCAGCCCAGCTGTCCCCACCTCAGCCCAGCTGTCCCCTCACTGCAGCCCAGCTGTGCCCTCACCTCAGCCAGTACTCTCTCAGCATAAGCCTTGCTGTTCTCCAACATCAGCCACAATGGCCTCCCCACACCAGCCCAGCTGTTCCCAGCGTGAGCTTAGCCCTCTCTCACCTCTGCACACCTGTCCCCATGTCAGCTGCGGTATGTCTGTGTCAGCCAGCTGTCTCCCTTATTAGACCAGTGGCTCCGCTCTCTCATCAGCCCAGCATCCGCCACCCCTCTGCTCAGCTGTTGTCCCTCAACACCAGCCTGGCTCATCCTCCCCGGTCAGCCCTGTGGCTCCCTCCACATCTGTGCAGCTTTTCTTCTGTCGTGTCCGCCACGCTGTCTCCCTATCCGTGGGTGCGTCGCTCCTTACATCGGTACACTCATTCTTTTGTCCAGGCACCTTCTCGGGGAGTGGAAGGGCTGTATTGGGGTCCCCCAGGGCAGCCTCTAGCATCGCTCCAACGTCCCTCAGTGTGGGGGCAGGGGCCAGGCTTGAGCTGTCTAATCCCCAGTCGCACCCTGCTCTTCTGTGAGGGACAGGGCTGGGGGAGAAAGCACCAAGATGGAAGAAGAGAGAAGAAATTCTGACAACTCTGTGGGACCCCGACATCGTCCCCTACCCCTCCCGGAGCCAGGGGGGGCACCTGGCATCCCCTCCATCCCCAGAGAGGCAGGAGGGAGCCCAGGCATTCCACAGTCACCCAACTGCAGATAGAGACGGGTCCTCATCTTCCCCTCCCCGACAGAGACAGGAGCAACTCCTGGAATCATCTTCCCCACCCTAATCTGAACCCCCAGAGGAGAAAAGACAGATCCTGATTAAATATGCAAATTCGAGCAGATGGTGGAGCACGGTGATGGACGGGCTGTCAGGAGAGCACGTCACCATGTGATGTGTGTGTGGCTGTGTGATTAGCGCGGGACACTGCACTGGGAGGGGGAGGGGCCGGGCGATGGGCTGCCCCAAAGAGGAGTGGGGAGGAGGGGACGGGATGATTTGCCACCACGGCCAGCCAGGACCTCCCCGTGCCCAATTCCAGGCCTCTCCAGGCCTTTTCGAGCCAGGATGCTAATTCTGTCGGATGTGATGGGGCTGGAACGGGAGGGGATTCGTTAGTATAATCTGCACCTGTATCTCTGCTCTTGCCATCGGCCAAACAATAAAAGACACAATATTTACACAACTTACCAGAGGAAGCAATATTGGGCCATTGATTTTGTGTCCCTCGGATTTTCACGGTCTAAACCTTAATGGTTTTTAATCATAAAATATTAGCGCCGCAGGGCACTTAGCACTTGCACCTCGCTGGTGAGAGATGGCCTCCTCCCCTACGCTGCTCCAAGGAAGCGCCCATGGAGCAGAAGCTGATCTCCCCCTCCACGCACGCCTAGGACTTCAGAGCCTGCCAGGTGCCTGCTGTGGAACTGGCCCAAGCCTGGGCACACCCGCGGGAGCCCCTGGAGGACAGGCCACCCTACCAATGAGTCTCCTGAGTTCTAGAGGCAGAGCAGGAGGGAGGAAACCATCTCATCCTCCGAAAATGATCTGCCTTCAGGCTGGGCAAGGTGGCTCATGTCTGTTGTCCCAGCACTTTGGGAGGCTGAAGTGAGAGGATTGCTTGAGGCCAGGAGTTCGAGACCAGATTGAGTGACATAGTGAGACCCTGTCTCTACTAAAAATAAAAAAATTAGCTAGGCATGGTGGTCCACGCCTGTGGTCCTAGCTATTAATACTTGGGAGGCTGAGATGGGAGGATCCCTTGAACCCTTGAGGTTGCAGGAAGCTGTGATTGTGCACTGCACTCTAGTCGGTCTCAACTAAATAAATAAAAATTTAAAAAATAAAAGAAAGAAAATGATCTGCCTTCTCCTAAATGAAGCTCAGCCTCCTCTGAGGACCATTTGAAGAACCAGATCTGTGAGATGTGGACATCTGAACAAAGCACATCTCAGCCCTTTTCGTGCTGGTCAGGGAGGGTGTCCTGGAAGGGGCTTCCTTGAAGAATGAGGTTTAGATGTTGTGAGTGTGTCTGTATGAACAGGAAGCTCTGCCGGCTCCCTGGGAGAGGGTGGTTTCCCTGGTGCAGAGGAAGAGGTGGGTGGGGGCTGATTGTTGCTGCTGTTGTTTATTTTTACTGAAAATGAACATACTGCCCACCCCACCCAGACTCCCCCCTCCCTGAGGCCTGCGGGGAAGTCGATAGCAATGGATTAAACATCGAGGGGAAGGCTGAGAGTACAATTGGAAGAAAGATAAAGATAATTAAAACTAATTCCAACTGTTCCCAGAGAAATCAATTTCATAACTTCAGTGTGTCCCTAAACTTGTTCCCGAGGCTCTGCAGCCCTGAGCAAAGGGCATGTGCTTGAGCGTGTGGTGTGCAGGCGTGGACATGGTGCCTGTGGTGTGCATGCATGTGGTTCATGCACGTGTGTGCATGTTTGTGTGCCCACATGTTGTGCTTTGTGTATGTCGGGGGCCACACAAACATGCTGGGCAGCAATCCCTCTAGGTCTCCATGTGGTACCAGCTTGTGGCCTCACCTTTGACCCTAAGTGAAGAGGTATGGCAGGGATAAGAGAGTTAGGGTGGCTGGGTAGGTTTAGGCCTCCGTCCCCTATACCAGGGCCTTTGAGGCCACCTGTCTAGTCCAATTCCTCTTTATACACATGGGGAAACTGAGGCCCAGCACGTGGAGGCTTGCCCTGGGTCCCACAGCCAATGAGAAGCAGAACTGAGACTAGCATGCTGGTGTCCTGGGTTTCCTCTACTCTGGGGACTTCACTGGCCATTTGGGTGAGGGCAGCGAGGGGTGGAGGGGGAGCTAGACCTGACCTTATCCGGCTGGGAGCTTCCATGTGGCCAGCCCCTGCATTGGCCCATGCATTCATTCTTCAAACAGCCTGTGCACCTACTGTGTGTCAGGCCCTGTGGGTCCTCCAGCTTGGCTGGGAGGCTGGAGGTGACCACTGCTGCCTCTGGGAGATGCTGATTCCTCTGGAGGAGGGGGCTGAGCAGGGCTGTGGGGTGGGCGGGTGGAGGCCTCCCCTAGTGCCTTACAAGGTAGCCTCTGAAGCCACGCCCAGGACAGAGCCCCCCTAAGAAGCATGAGCTGCCAAAGGGTCTGCCCTGCTGTGGGTGGCTCTTTGGCATTGCTGTCACAGTTGGTGACTTCTCATAAGGACCTTATGGTTTGCCTGTTAGGGGACTTCCTGGTGTGACCAGGAGTCCTGCCCACACCCGGCACCCCTTGGGTCTGATATGCCCTGCCCAGATTGTAGAGATCGTCCAGTGTCACTACCAGTGTCATGATGCAACCAAGAATGCTCCAGACCACAATCTCAGGCTGAAGGAGGAGGAGAGACTCTTTTCATTTCAAAGAGCTCTTGAACCTCTCCAAATCTCCATATTTATTATAGGGAAACGTATATGTGTTTATAGTAAAGAACATATAGATAAAATCTTCGGTGTCATTAGTAAGCACATTGTTCCAAACAAGTCTATTTAGTAATATACATTAAACTTATAATTATCTTGTTATGTCCTTGTTGTTCTTTAAGGCCATAAAGCAAAGGGCAGGGACCCAACACCAGTCACGCTTCCATACATTCCAAAGCCTGCTGTGTGCAGCTGGCTGATAACAATCATATCCCAAGTCCCGTTTGCAGGACTGTCAGATAACCACCTTTCTCACAGTCCCTTTACCCAGGCCTTTATGCCTTTTCTACACAGACCCCGGCACACAGTAGGTCCTCCTCCAGCATAGGGCTGGCACACATATCAGTGAACCTTGAGGTACTGAAGTGAACCCCTCTAAAAAACACAGCCAGGAGAACTGCCCACATCAGGGTGGGGGTTTTAATTGCTCTCCCTGCCTGTGCCTGTGTCCTTGTCTCTAAAATGGGGCAATGTATCCACATGGCAGCTGCTGTGAGTCTGAGAAGAGGTGACATCAAAGAAGTGCCCAGCACATAATTTTCTGTCCTCATAGGCCCTGAGCTTCCTGACGGGGGTCACCCAGGGAGCAGGGGCCAGGAAACAGCTGACAGCCTCACAGCTGCCTGGACGTAGGGAGATGGATGAGATGTCTCCCAGCACCTCCAGGGCAAAGTGTCTGGGCACCCGGCCTGGGTCCATCCTTCCACAGTGGGCCTGGCAGTGGGGACCCTGAGGCTCCTGGACCTGCATGCTGCGGTGCCCCAGCTCACCTCTAGATGGCAGCATTGGCGAGCAGGAGCCAAGTGGGAGCCTGCAGGAGGGGGCTGGGCTGGACCAGGTGGTCTAGGACCGCAGCCACCAGCCTGTGTCCCCAAGCCCCTGCCTTGCCCCATGGCCTGAGAGCAGAATGTGGGTGGGGGGTGGGCAGAAGGCACCTTGAGAATTCCTGGACGGGGCAGGAAGTCTTGTCCCTTCTCTTCCTGAGACAGTTCCTCTGGGAGCTAAAGATTTCCTGCTGCTGGGGCTGGGGGTCTGGCCAGGACACTGTGGCTGCAACTTCTTCTCTCAAAGACCCTCGCACCCTTAGAAGTGGCACCTCCAGGGGTGTGGGTGGGAGGGGTCTCTGGTGCAGGGGGAGAGGCAGCCATGCAGGCCGGAGGTGCCGTGAGCTGAGCAGTGACGTCCACCCTCCTCTCGCTCCCCTGCCTCCCTCGGCATCCCCTCCTCTGGCTCCCTTTCCCCGGGAAGCTGAGGAGCAGCAGATGGGAACTGTCAGCAGCTCGTTAGGGTTACAGATGGGAGCTGGGGGCGGAGGAGGGAGGAGGAGAGCTGGAGGGGGCAGAGTTCTTGGCCAGGCCCCTGCAGCCCCAGGCAGGGCCCAGCAAGGGCTGCAGGGCTGTTGTGGGAGGGCACTCTAGTCCCTGCTCTGGGTCACTCCCCAACCCCAGGGAGAGGCTCAGGAAATCCCAGGTTCTCCAGGGTAGATTCTCACCTGGTAGTAATCTGGAGGGGAGGGAATCGGGGCGGGGTTGCTGAGCAGCCTGCAGGCATCCTTTGTCCTTTGCCAGGCCTGGCCTCCTGGGGCTAGCTGGATGGGAGTGCCCCGCCTCACCCCTGTCATCCCAGTGTGCCCCTGCAGTTCCCAGGGTTGGGGGCTGGGAGGCTAGGGGTAGATTTGACACAGGGTATGGGATGAAGGCACCCCCTGATCACAGGGGTGAGGGGACTAAGGACCATCCTTGGTCTGCAGGTGCTCTGGGGAGGAAGCAGTGGGTGAGTCCAGACTGTGGGGTTCTGCCCCACCTGCCATCCCCCTGGGTGCTGAGGGAGCAGCTGCTTATGGAAGGAGAATGTTCAGGATGGTCACTGAGCCCTGACTGCCCAGCCAGCCTGCAGCACCTGGACTACAAAGCAGTAAAGCTGCTGGGCAGTGGTGGTGCCCAGGGCTAGGACACAGGAAGCCTCGGTGTGGGTGTCCGTTCTGCCACTGACTCCAGGTGACCTTCAGCAAGTCACTATCTCTCAGGCTTAATGTCACCATCTGGTAAATAATAATAATAGTAAAAACAACAGCAGCAGCTCCCTTCCATGGAACACTTACATAGGACATAGCACATGCGGATTATCTTACTTAATGCTCATGACCCCCATGGAGAAATGAAGACTAAAGGAGGTGAGAAACTTGGCCAAGGTCACGCACAGTGGAGCAAGAACTCAGACTCAGTGCTGTCTGAAGTCAAGGCCTAGGTCCTCCCTGGTCCTTTCCATGGGGTTGTCAGCTCTTTCTCTGGGTCTGTCGGGGCAGGGGGCTGACACTCCTTTCCCAATGTCTCCCCAGGAGCAGGTGAGTGGGAGTGAGGCTATCCTAGGGTTCCAGATTTAGCCAATAAAAATCCAGAATGCCTAGTGAAATTTGAATAGTGAATGACCAATAAATGTTTAAGTATGTTCCATGCAATATTTAGGATACACTTATACTAAAAAATTATTTGTTTTTATCTGGCAACCCTGATCAGGAGAATGCATTTTACTGTGCACTTACTAGTTCCCAGGTACTGTGCTGAAGGTCAGGACATGAGGGCTGGGTGGAAGAGAGCAGAGATGTGTGTGAATCTTGCCCAAGCTTTGGCACTCACAACTAAGGGTGTCTCTTCAGGCTCAGTTTCCTCATCTGTGAAATGGGGAAGAAGGACCCCCCTCCTGCTCCCACCTAAGGGATCATGCGAAGTCTGCAACGCCCAGTTGGATGTGAGCGCATTTGAAGAATCCAGAGAGCTTTGCCAAGATGAGCTCCAGTCTGGTTAGCAGTGGGTGCCAGCCCAGCCCCTTCCCCATCTCCTGGGACCCACCCATGAGCCTCCCTGCCCACCCCCATGCCCAGCTCCACAGCGGCCTTAGGAGCAGGTTGGTGTCCACGAAGGGTCTTCAACTATGCTCCACAGGCAATCAGGGTCACTTGCACCTCCTGCGGAGGGTACTCTGGTCAGTGGTGGGCCTGTGTTTGCAGTCCAGTGCCACCACTGTCTAGCTTGAGAAGTCCCCTCATCGGTGGCGGGGGACAAAAGGGTCTACATGTCATAGGTTATTGTGAAAGCATGAAGAAATGGCAGAGAGTGGACACTCAGGCAAAACTCAGGGTGGCTTCGCCCGCCCTACCCCTAGCTTAATCTCGTGGCCAGAGACTCAGATCATGTCACAATGGCCAGGCCCATCTCACTTAGGAAGGGGACTCTGCCACCAACATCACCTTCATCTGCTGTGGGCAGATGACTGGAAGGATAATCCAAGGTTCCCTGTGGTCTGGGCTGAGATTTGCCTGCTGGGGTATATGATGGGGACAGTCAATGTGCTCCCATAAATACATGGGCACAGATGCCCACACCCTCGGCACACTCACAAGTATATGCACACCTACATGGATAGGAGGCTCCTCTAATTCGTCTCCCCTGGACCGGTCACCTGCCTGAGGTTCACCCTTTCTCTATAAAACTTACCGCCCACATGAACCCCACGTAGCCCTCACCCACCCACGAGGCTGCTCCCTGATGGATTATTCCATGAGATTCTTCTCCCACAGGCTGAGTCATAGGCTCACGAAGAATCAGTTGTATTTGTTTCCAAATTCAATAATAAGTGCCACTGGCACTTGTTATTGAAATTCTGTCATTTAATTAAATAATAAGTAAATCAAAATATTGTGAGCACAAAAAAAAGTTGTCTCTATAACATGAAATTGAAGTTTTTAGAAAGACTCTATAAAGGTGAATTGCTAAAAATAAAACGTGCTGTCGAATTAGGTGTGGATAAGCAACTGTAAGATGAGACTGGGAAGAAAATTGTAAAAATCTAGAAGATGCGGCTCTCATATCACTTTAAAAGAGTCTTTTATGTTCTTGCTCCACTTTAGAGAAATTGAAATTGGAAATCGAGGATGATGTGTTGTGGCTTTAGTTTACCCAAGAAGGATGACGCAGCTCCAATCAGTAACCAATAGGCAAAGGAAAGACTTGGGCCCTGCATTAGAGAAAATTAAAAAGGCAAGAACCTCACATGCTTTAAGTTGAAAGAGATTATTGACGTTGTGAAGGTGTATATTGTTTTTTATGATTTCCCCTAGAACCAATTTTTTGGATTAACACACCACCCAGACTGATGGTATTAGTTTAAGCAGAAGGTGTTTTCTGTATTGAGGGCCATGTCGGTACACACACAGTCACATGCCCTCATAAGCATATCTGTGTGCACGCACTCTTATATATCCACCCCTGCACATACACTGCCCTGCACATGCACATAGACACACAGAGGCATACACTCCCCCAAACCGTGAACTTGCACACAGACTCGCAGGTACATGCACTCTCACGTCCTCAGCCTCACACACATCTGTTCAGAGGCACGCACTGCCATCAGTCACTCGCACACGCCTGAGCACACGCATACACGCATACGCAAGCCGAACTCTTTTCCTCCTGCAAGAGCAGCCAAGGCAATAAGCAGAGGCTGGTTTTTAATCAGAAATTCACCCTTCGGTGTTTTTCCTCCCTTGGCTCACTGGGGGATTGGGAGGACGGAGGAGAAGGGAGGATGGCGGAGGGGGTGGTGGGAGGAGTCAGGCCTCAGGACTGGATTGGTCTGGCTGGCACCCGGCTGGCGCAGGTGAGCTGGGTTCCGGCTGCATTATTGAGTGTCCTGTTCCACTTTTATCTGAAGCGAAGCCGGGTCTGCCTGAGAAGGTGGCCCTTCGGGAGCGCCAGGAGGGAGGTGGGGGCAGGGTCTTCTGAAAAAGAAGGGCCACGGGGTCTGTGGGGACCAGGGCTGGGCTTGGCCTGTTGGGCCCAGCTTCTCTCCCCTGCTAGGCCTGCGGAGACCACCTGAGGTTCTCTGATCTGGGGCTTCCGGACCTGCATCAGATCCTGGGCGCTCTCTCAGACCTGCTGCCTCTGAATGGCTGTGAGTCAGGCTAAGGAATCTGCATTTTTAAACTCCCAGGCACTCAAAGAGTAGCCAGCCTTGGGAACCGCCAACGGAGAGCATTCTACTTCCGGAGAACGACCTCTCTCTGGGGATCCCCAGAGATGTGCGTCCCCCTGTACCCTCGAGACCCTGTGTGATCCTGGCCAGGGCTGAGGAGATCTCTAAGGCAAGGCTGGAGAGCCCTGGGACTCTCGCAGCTGGAAGGAATCTCATACTTGGGTCCTTCATTTTATCAAAGGGGAGACAGAGAAGGGGAGGGAAAAGGACTTGCCCAAGGCCATCGGAGGGTCAGGGAAATTTCTGGGAGTGGAACCTGCATCGTCTGGTTATCCAGAGCTCATATTTTGTGTGTCAGCCAGTAGGGGCCAGATTGTGTGTGGCCATAACAACATCTCCAAGTCTCAATGGCTTAAAACGACAAAGATTTGTGTCTTGTCTCTGCAGCATGTCCAGCGAGGGTCAGCAGAAGCTCTGTTCGTTTTAGTCACTCAGACCCCGGCCGATGCAGCAGCCAGTGTCGTGGAGCTGCTAGTCTCTGGGCAGAGGGAAAGAGGGCTCAGGAGGGTGCACTGGCGCGTGAATGCCCTGGCCCAGGAGTGTCCACGCCACTTCTGCTCCCAGTCATCCGCCAGACTAGCTACGTGCCTCTTTTCCAAGCGCAGGGAGGGGGGAGAATTGGAAACAGTGCCCAGCACCAGCCTCTGCCAACTGCATGTGACCACGGGGCCCAGGAGCCCACTGTGTCCCTGGCAGGGGCCACAGCCCGGACAGCCCTTCCCCTCCCCTCTTCCACGCAGTCCCAGCCTCTCCAGCTCTGTCTCTGCCCCTACCTCTCCCCCTCCCGCCTCCTCCCTTGGGCCCACCTTCTACTTCTGTTCATGTTCCAATTCGGGGGTTTCAGGTTCCTGTCCTGGCTTTGTCTCCAACTCACCGTGCAGGCAGATCCAGGGTCCGTCTTTTCTCATCCGGTGGGCCTCAGTCTGCCCATCTGTACACTGGGACTCAGCCTCTGAATCACGGCCCTGCTGCCTCTGTGGGAAGTGTTTCTGGAGGCCGCTGCTTGTTGAGACAACAGACCTGGGGGAACAGACTTTATTTTTCCTCCTTTCCTGTCCCTGTTTTAGAAGATCCCACATATGTTGGGCCTGAAGGCATCCCACGCGTCCTGGGAGCTGAAGGGGCTGCTGCTTCTGCCAGGAAAATCCCTTCCTTCTTGGAGGTGGGAGCTCTCCCAGAGCAGGGCCAGGAGGACCCCCTTGCCATTCCCATGGGGCCAGGGGCGCTCCCAGGGCGGTGGGCAGGTGGCCTTGGCCAGGGAGAGAGCCCTGCCAGCTACTCCCCGTCTCACCTGGAGACAGCCCAAGAAAGGAGCTTCGCGTCTTCAGGGGATTGAAGCTTGATGTCTGGAAGGACTTCCTGGCACAGGCAGGCACTGCATGGGGGAATGGAGGACCAAGGAGTCTTTTCTGATGTAAATTTAATTTTTAATTAGTCTACAAAGTGTAAACGTTTCTTACATTTTAAAAATGTGTTTACAAAAGTAATACATTCTCACTATAAAAAACAAAGCACAGAAGTTTATAGAGTACAGAGTGAGTGCTCTTCCCTCCCCCAGGCCTGTCCTCCGGGGGCGACACAGTTGGCAGTTTGATGTGTGTTCTAGACCTTTCCCTGCAGACATGCAAATGAGACCAGAAGGTTTCAGGATGGGTCTTTACAAAACTGGGATCATGTTTTTGTTTATAAATACAGTTCTGCAACCCACTCACTCACTAACTCACCCACCCGCCCACCCACCTGCTCATCTACTCACTCGCCCACCTGCTCACTCACTCACTCGCTCACCACTCGTTCTTCAGACATGTACTGAGCCGCCGCTGCACGTCTGATCCTGAGCGGGGCCCTGGGGCTCTCGTGGGGCTCCCGGCCTGTGTTCCCTAGCGTGGCTGAGTGGGAGGTGACTACTGCCTCATATCAAGTGCCCACGATATACCAGATGTTTTCTTAAATGTTATTGAATCCTTTAGGCTGCCTTTGCCCATTCTAGAGCTACCTGGATTAAACGCTACCTCCTCCAGGAAGCCTTCCCTGGCGGTGGGTGAGGGTCTTTCTTTTGCTGCTAAGACTCCCTGTGCTTTCTTCACTCTCCACTGTACCCCATTCAGAGCAACGGCCTGTTTGTGCCCCCCGCCCCAGTAGACAGTAAATAGCTCCCTGAGGACAAGGGTGGTGGTCAGGTTCAAGTCTGTGCCCACCATTTCTAGCACATGGAAGACACTGGCTCCCAAAATGACTGCAGGTTCTTGCTGGCCCCGTACAGAGTCAGGACTCAGGGTGGGACCTGGGGTGGGAGCTCCCCCTCCCCAACCCTTGCCTTTCCTTTCTCTAGACTGGGGACAACTCTCACTGCCCCCGACCCCCTGCTCTCCATCCTGCCCCAGCCAATAGATCCCGAGTAAGTATCTGGGGGAGGACTCAGAACCTTGCCAGAGAGAGTGGTGAGTCTGCACATCCTTGTCATAGTTTGAACACATTTTTTGATGGGAAACTCACTACCACTCACAGAGCCCCCTGCTGTCTGCTGGGAAAGCCTTCCTTGCACGGAGCTGCAGTCCGTTCCTGAGGCTGGGAGTCACAGCCAGTCGGCCCAGGATGGGCCTGCCACACCAGCCGGCCAGCTCGCCTCACCTTTTACAGAGGAAGGAACTGCATCCAGAGAGGTTTAGTGACTTGGTCAAAGTCACACAGCAAGAATAGAGAGGATTGGGATCCCTGCTGCTGACCCCTAGGCCAGTGTACATCCGCCGCCCGAGGGTCCTGGTTCTGACCTCTGGGCCTCACTGGCCCGTGGGTTTCCTCTGTCTCAGGGATTGGACTGAGGCCGCGATCTGGGAGTCTCCCCCATCCTGACTGCCTCTCTCCAGACTGTCCCAGCCTCCACTCCCTGGGACAGAGCTGATGGGCCTCCCGAGGCTGCAGTTCGGCCCCACCTCCCACCTTGCCACCTCCTTCTCCAGCTCCTCTCATTTTTCCTCTGAAAGGAAAAAATTAATAGAAAATGTAAGTGAGCAATCTCGCGGACGAGGCGGGTTTTCATTATTTGCGGCTGGGGCAGGCAGGCTGGGGAGAGGATCCCAGTGAAGCATGGATTCTGCCAGGAGCCTCGGGAGATAATTGAGCGGCGGCGGCAGAGGCGGCGGGCGCGGGGCGGGCGCGGGCTGCGGAGCTGTATTATCATTAGAATTTACATGACACATTAGCCAGAAGTGGCAGCGTTCATCTTTCTAACCAAATCTCATTTACCAAATGAGCAGCCGACACTTGTTTTATCAGCTGGCTCCTTCTCCACGCGGCTTTCTGCTCAGAGCGCTCCGAGTGGCTGCTGTCCCTTTGGGCACTGGAAGGAGAGGCCACCGACGATTATGGAGTGCTCAGTGCGTGCTAGATGCTTTTCTATAGGTTACCGAATCCTCAGAATACCCCTGTGTGTAGGCAGTGGTCTTACGCCCATTCTTTGTGTGGGGAAACTGAGGCTTAGAGTGGTAAGGCTATGCTTTAGTTTTGCATTGTTCTAACGATAATAATGGTAACCTTAAGAAGGTGGACTCTGAAGCCAGACTTCCTGGGTTCAAATCTTGGCTCTTCCACTTGCCAGCTCTGTGGCCTTGGACAAATTACTTAACCTCTCTGGATCACCTTGTTTTCAACTGCAAAATGGTATTAATAATCATACCTATATCAGGGCTATTGTGAAGACTAAATACGACACTGATAGCAAAGCGATTAACATTGAGCAGGCTTTAACCCAGTAAGCACCTTGATAGCTATTAGTTATTACTATTATTATTTTGATTGCTGGCACTTACTGCACCCTCACTAGGTGCCAAGTGTTGTGCCAGGCACTTTCCATTCCAGACACCATTTGATCTTCCCAAGAATACTGCATTTTTTCTTATGAGTGATCTGAGGCTCAGAGAGGTGAATTGGCTGGCTCACTGTCACTCAGCTCCTGAGTGATAAAGATTTTCCCTAAGCTGAAACTGGGTCATTTTGAGGCCAAGACCTATGTCTTTCTGGCTGCACCAGTTGTTTTCCTGCCCAAGAAGAGAGTTTTCCTTGCTGGTCCTCTCCTCTTTGAACTGCTCCCTCCAGCCCTCCCTTTTGGCCCCTCCCTCTGCCCCAAGGGACCTGCAGATGTGTGTGTGTGTGTGTGTGTGTGTGTGTGTGTGTTGGGGGGAGGTCAGCCTCTGCCCTCAGGAATGTCTGCTGCTGAACTCATCACTGTTGCAGGCGAAGTAGTGAGGCTTAACAGCAGGGAAGCCCTGATTGAGCACCTACTATGCGCCAGGCCTTGGGGGCGAGACAGAGATGAATGAGATGCAGCCTCCAATGACAACACAGAGGGTATCACCCAACAGAACATGATTAATTGCAGATGGAACTGCAGAGACAACAGCCAGGGCTGGAGCGTGCAGGCAGGCCCTGCTCTGAACAGGGAGCCAGAAGCTTGGCCGCTGTGACGAAGGGCTTATTCATTCATTCAGCAGATAGTTCTTGAGTACCTACTATGTGCCAGGCACTTGTCTAGGTGCTTGGGGCTATCGCTGGGAACAAACCAGACAATTTCTTTGCTCCCATGGAGTTTAAAATCCCACAATAGATGACAAAGAATGATGGTATAAAACCATAATGAAGCTACTTTCAGATGGTAAGTGCCCTGAAGACAATGAAAACGCTGATGGGGCAGAGGAGGATTCCTAGAGGAGGTGACATTTGAAGCATGGCCTGTATCAAGGAGAAGGACCCGCCACCCCAGGATGTGCAGGAAGGGTGTTCTAGGCAGGGGCCCAGCGTGGGAGCGTGGCTGGAGAGTGGAGTGTGAGGGGAGCGGGGCAGGGGCCATTCATGGTCTTCACGGCAACCCTGCCTCTTCTCTGGGTGGCCTCTTTGTCCCCTCATCAGTGTCCTTTTCTGCTTGAGGGTCCCAGGGATACACCTGGAGGGACACAGCCAGCTCCTGGAGCTGGGGTTCCCTGATCCCTGCCCTCTGTCCTCACCTCCTGCTGCCCTCTGGCTTTGCACCCCGGACTCCAGGGGTCTTTCACACCGCTGTGCCTCTGCCTGTGCTGTGCCTCTGCCTGTGCTGTGCCTCTGCCCGCGCTGTGCCTCTGCCCTGCTGTGCCCTCTGTTTGGAATTCCTTTCTCTGTTTCTGTTTGGCAAACTCCTGCACATCTTGCTAGACACGGCTGAAATGAAACCTTCTGGGGGAAAGTTGACACCCCCCTCTGCTGATCCCTTTACCCCCAAGTTCCCTCTCTCAGAGCACAGGATGCGCTGCATTAAAATCACCGTTCCCGGAGGTGGGGCCTTGTTCATAAATGTCTGTTGATGAGCCAAAGAACCATGCCCCTTTTTCGTCCATGGCTTTGTAACTTCTAAGGGGACTCCTGGCTGGGGTTGCAGCTGTGGAACTGCTCTCTGACTTATCTGAGGCTGAAGGGGCATCAAAGGGGGCTCTCGGGCTTTGTTTCCTCCCCTCCCCCATGGGGGTGCCCACCTGAGTGGCCTAGGCTGGGGATGCAGCAGCCCCCTGGCTCAGGAGTCTGTGCTGTGTGCCAGGAAATGACTTGGAGATGCTCTGTCAAGCACAAGATATAAATTGCAGGCAGTTTTTAAGCGTTTGGAGAGATTGCTTTTTGAGTGGCAACCTGCATCTGTGCATGTCGGAGGGGGCGGGGCAGGGATCCACTTACTTCCCTTTATTTTCTCTCCTCCTTGAGGCCTAGGCCCTTGGTGGCCCAGCAGGACCTTGGCTCAGGCTGGGGATAAGAGGTAGGAGGCTCTGGTGTCTGCCTGGAGGGGATCCCAGGGCCCAGTCTGTGGCCTCCCACTGTGCTGAGCTGGGCGAAGGGGTGGCAGGGCTTGGCCAGGGTGCCCATGGACAGGCAGACAGGCAGACAGGCAGACAGACAGTGGCCTACCTGCCAGTGGGGAGAGTCCCCATCCCTGCTCCCCCATGTCAAGCAGGATAGGTTCAGGGGCCCAGCTTTTGATGCTTCTCTGCTAGGCCAACTTTTAGGGAATAGATTTCACTGCATTTTCTTCTGCCTCAGCCACACTCATCAAATCCCACAGAGGCCCCAGCTCAGCCTAGATGTTCTCATTTTTCTAGACCTTCCAGGGCCACAGGGTGGGCCTCTGTGTCTGGCTGTGCAGGCTGCTGGGGATTGGGGTTAAGGGGAGACAGTCTGTCACCTAGCGTGATTGCAGCGGGGCCAACAGCAGATCCCGGAAGCAGTTACTCATTTGTTTCTTCATTCATTCACTCACTCATGCAAGAAATTTAGTTGAGTGTTTACTCAATACTAGGTATGGTTTGGGGCCTGGGAGTACAGGGGTGAATTAACTTGAATAGGATCTGCCTTCATGGAGTTTCCACAGGAATTTGTTCCTTGACTACTCGCCACGTGGGGAGGTTTCGCAATCAATGGTGTTAAGGCTGTAAAAACCCTATAAAGCACAGTGAGGACTTCACAGATGGGAGCCGTACCCTGATCCTCGTGTTGCCCTTGTTAGCCCTGTGCCCTTGGGAAGCTCCGAAATTTCTGTGCCTCAGTTGTAATACGGGAGTGTGAGTAATGCCGTATGAACTCAGAGGGCTGTCAGGAAGATAGGATGGGAGCCGTGTCTGGCACATGGTAAGAGCTGTGGGACATTCACTGCTCTTTCCCCCGGTAGTGTGCAAAGTGAGCAGCGGCCAGGCTGGATGTTCACGAGGGCAAGAGTCACATCTGGCTTGCTCGCCACCAAGGCCCAGCCCAGGGCCCAGCACACAGTAGGTGCTCAGTGGGTAGTAAAGAGCATGAGATGCTCTGCTGGAGGAAGGACCCGGCCCCGTAACCAGGGAGCCCCGGAGCCCAGTCTGACGGGGGAGACCTGGCTCCACTCTCAGGAGCCCGGTCTGAGGGGGGAGACCCGGCTCCGCTCTCAGGAGCCCGGTCTGAGGGGGGAGACCTGGCTCTGCTCTTAGGAGCCCCAGTCCGAGGGGGGAGACCCGGCTCTGGTCTCAGGAGCCCAGTCTGAGGGGGGAGACCTGGTTATGCTCTGAGAGAGCCTCAATCTGAGGGCGGAGCAGACCACATTCTGAAGGGAGGAGTCCTGGTGTGAGATGGAGCCATGTTCCAGCCCTGGAAGCCCCAGTCTGAGGAGAGACATGACAGAAACTTCCTTTCTTTTCCTCTCTCCTGGCCTCAGCCCTCTCTTTCTGGCCTCCCAGGTGGATCATCTCTTACCTGTCTTGGAGCCCAGTCCCAATCCCAGCACACAAGAATGGAAGCTGTGGACAAAATGCCTGCAACTGAGAGTGAGGAGTTCTGAGCCAGCCCTGGGGCTGGGGTACAGGGCCCTCCCTGCCCCTCCCTTTGCCCGGCTCCTGTTGGTCCCCTGGAGGCATCTCTCTGGGGCTCCAGCATCTCCTTCCAGATAGGAGACTCTGTGCCTCTTCCCTAGGAAACAAGGGCTCCAGTGAGCTAGTTACTAGGGGACTCCTCATTTCACCCCAGGAAGACAGGGGAAGCAGGCGTTCCTGGGCAGGGGTCAAGGATTTGTGGTCAAACCCACAGGGGATCCATTTGTGGGAGATTGAAGTCTTTTCCCAACCCCAGGATGGCTTCAGGCCATGCTGTGGTCCTTGCCCAGGTGGCCCTGCAGTCATTTCCCCCTCAAATAAAAGCACCCCTGGGGGGTAGACTCAGCTAGACTCAGGGCAGGGGGCCTTTGAAGAGTAGGGACCTCCTGGGCATGCACGGCTTTGGGCTGGGGAAGCTGCCATGCAATTTTCCCTCCCCACCTGGGAAGAGGAGCCACCAGCCCCCCCATCTCCCCCAGCAGTCAGGAGGACTCCCAGAGGACCTGGCCTCCCCAGCACGCACAGAGAGCTGGTTACGGTTTGAGTTAATGCTCCTTAGAAGGAGCGGATGGGTCCCTCTGGGGCCTTTCTGGAGATTATAGATCGTATTCAAGCCAATCCACCCTGGAGAGGGGGAGGGAGAGGGGAGGCAAGTGCACTAAATCAGCCATCTGAGCCCAGGAAGCCAGGGAACTGGGCAAACGCTGAGTCCGTACTAGAATGGCGGCAAGGCAAACACTTAGTGCAAACTGCGCACTAACCATGGTTTTAGTAAGTAAGTGATTCGCCTAACCCCACCTATCAGGTAGGAGCTATTGTCATGCCTAGCTGACAGGCAAGGAAATAGACCAGAGAAAAGGTTAGGTAACTTGCATAAGGTCACAAGGCCCCTGAGTGTTGGCTCAGGGATTTGAACCCAGGCACTAGGGCGCCGGAGCAGCATTGCTGACTTCCATGCTGCAAGGTAGAGCAGGCCCTGGCGCTACACCAGGAAGTGGATCCAGCCAGGAGCTGGCACCGGTGTTGAGGCCCCCTGGCTGGTGCCGGCCAGAGCTCATGCCTGCAGAGAATATCCTCTGCTCCTCCTTGTGGCCAGTAGGCTCACAGGGCAGATGTGGAGCTCACATTCCTGAGGTCCCTTCCTCTCCCTGGAGTCTTAAGGGATATGAGATCTCAGAGATGTTCCTTTACCAGCCCTGGATGGTTGGCCACAGCCTGTACCGAGGCCTGGGCAGAGACTCTTGTCAGATATTTTGGGGGGAGATATTCAGGTCTGGGCTGTGTTCTCCTGCTCTGGACTGGGGGAGGTTCTAAGGCACTGCTAGCAGCAAGGGCAGTTGCCTCGGGAACAGCACGCTTGGGGCCCTGGGTAGCTCTAGCTCCTGCTCCTGGGCCCAACCTCAAGTTGGGCCGTGGGAAATTACAAAAACTCCTGACCTGGTGCTAGAGGGAGTGCCAGGGTGGGTGTGGCCCAGAAATAGCCAGAAGTCATCACCCTGAGAGAAGGAGGAGCTCTGTCCAGCCCTCCTGTCTCCCTGAGTCTCAGGTACCTCAAGTCCCAGGCCACGCTCTTGCTTAAACACTTTTAATGATTTATGATTGCTTGCAGAATAAAGCTCCGTTTAGACTTTATATAAATTCCAAAGTTCCTTTTATCTCAGACTTCTGTGGTTAGTTAGGGGAATGTGAGGTCCCAGGGAAAGAACCAGGCCAGGGCTGGGAGTGTGTAGCTTCCCAGGATCCCTATGACAGTGTCACTATTGACACGTTCGAAGGTTACATGTCACTTCTCTGGACACGCACCCGCTCAGGGTGGGCCAGAGGAGCTGGCTCATTTGCACGGTTCCTTTAGGGGATGAAGCCTGTCCTTTCTTCTCCTATGGAAGGGACTTCACAATCCCTTTCTCTGTGCTGCCTCGCCCCACAGGAGTCTGGCAGGGTCACTGATAGGATGAAAAATTGCAATTGCAGCTTAGGGATGTAAACAAGACGCAACGTTATTTGTGTCTTCCGCTGTCCTTTTAAATTTTATCCCCATGGCTTATGGGCTCACTTTTAGGTAATAAGTCCATTTAAAAAAGTCACTTTTAGGAATAAAATAGGTGTCAATTGCAAGATGAGAATGTATAGTCCCGGAGAATAATCCACATTTCAGATTTGATTCCATGTCAGATCTTTCCCCGACCAGAGCAGCTGGGGACAGGCTGTTGCAACTGACCCCTCCAGGGCTGGGGAAGGGGATGGAGGTGGGAAGGGGGGAAGTGACATTCTTTTCTCCTTCTGGGGCTGTGTGATACACATCTCCTTCATTTCCCCTCAGCTCCCAGGTCCCTATGGGCCCTCTCGACAGGGACCCTTGCTGTGGAGTCCCTGCTCTTCCTGGCAGTCCCCGTGGGTGGGACTTGAAGTGGTCCCAAGCTGCTCTCCTTGCCTTGGCTCTGCAGTGGCCACACAGCCTTTGTCCCCACACACTGTGGACGTGCAGGCTGTCCCCACGGCAGCCGTTTCCCTGCACCATAGTCTCCTGCCAGTGAGACTTCCCAGGTGGGAGTGAGGCTCTAGGACGGGGTCTTGGTGGGGCGCCCTGCTTTGGTTCTACGTTGGCGTCTCTGTGATAAGTTCTCTAGCTCCCCTTTATGCGTATAAAGGACAGTGCAGCCTCCTGCCTCCCACTGAGAAAGTCCGCTACAGGTGCTCAGTGCCAGCTGTGTCCTGCTGCTCACCTCAGCCCTCCCTCACCCACTGGCCGCCAGGCAATACGACTGACAGGAAGTCACCAACGTCTGCGAACCACAGAACACTGAGTCCCAGCTCCGTCCTTAATGAGGTGTGTCACCTTGACAGTTGACGTAACTTTTTCATGCCTCGGTTTTGTCATCTGTAAAATGAGCATACTGGTAATTACCTCACAGATTGTTGAGAAGAATCAATGAGACAAGGTGCTTGGCACAGAGTCAGCGTCCACAAATAACAATTTATTACGACAATTATTGTCCATGGGCTCTAGGGCTTGTGGGGCAGGATGGGAGTGGTAAGGGCATAGACTGTGGAATTTGGAACAAGGCAGATCTGGTTAGACTCTGGCTCAAGTTTGGTGACTTAGAGCAGATGAGTCACCTTCTCTGAGCCTCAGTGTCCACAGCTGTAAAATGGGGCTTTCGCCATCCCACTGTGCCTCAGGGATGTTGAGGGAATTTATTGAAATAGTAACTCTGAACTCAGGGGTTAGTTTATAGCAGGCGACTGATAAAAGGCAGCCATTGTTTTCCATTACAGGATGTCCCCAGAGGCCCAGGAAGTGCCAGTCCTCACCGGATGCCCCTTTAAATCAGCCAGTCTGCCTTGACTTATCTGTGCCACTTTAATCACCAAGAAAACAGTGAAGGGACCCAGATATTATGGAGAAGCCCTTGATTTATAATTACTGCACCTCCTCCACCACCCCCCGTTCTGGTCTTGCATGTTGGAATGCAGCTCTCCATTGTCGAGAGCTGGGAACTTCAGCCTCAAATTAAATGCAAACAGATGGATATCTCTCATCTGCGTTTTACTCTCAGCTGTCCTGGCCAACAGGGGAGCAGGAGGAGATGTCTCTGCCGGCCTCGCTAATAAGCAGGCTCATTTTCCTTGTCCTCCTCCAGCTGTAAGGAGAGAAGAAGTGTTACTCTGTTTGGCAAGCCAGTATCAATATTTCCAGGGTGATATGAGGAAGAAAACGACGCCGGGCGTCATTCGTCCTCTGGTAGCTCTGCTGAGACTGCAGGAAGATTGCTGGGGTGTGGCTCCCTCCCATCTCGTCTCACCCCTCCCCGTGCAGGGCGGCCCTCAAGCTGGAGTGGAGACCCACAGGGGGACATGCCCCTTGGAAGCTGATGGAGGCCCAGACAGAGGAAAGGATGTGCCCAAGTTCACAGGACGGAGCTGGGGCTAGAACCAGGCTTTCCAGCTCCCTGCTCCATGCTTTCCTGCTAAACTGGGATTTTTCAAACCTTTAAAAAGCTACAGAATCTTTTAGAAAGTGAAATCTAATATGGAAACTCAAGATATAAAACAGATAAAGTGGAGATGCTGTGGGGTGGTTGGTGGGGGGCAGGGCAGGCTCAGTCTAGTGGCCTCCCACACCCCAATTGAACTTCAAAACTCTTTCCTGGAACCCTAGGGTTCTATGGCACCCAGTTTGAAAACCACTATTGTAAACTATGTTGTCTTGATTCTCAACACCTGCATTTAGGGAAGAATATTCAGAGGTTTGGACGCTAGTTTTTTTTTGAAACCAGCTAGAGATTTGGGATCTGCTTGGTTGCCTCTCCTTCTGCCGTGCACATTGACTGAGAGAGCACAGGGAACCTGCTCCCCAGCGTCAGAAGGAAGGACCAGCAAAAGGCCAAGCTTCTGCGGGTTGAAATCTGCTTCTGGCAAGTGCCGTCCCTCTAGCTGGGTTTGGCCAACGTCTCCCCTTGGGGAGCAGCATGAGCCTATCTGTGAAGAGCGGCTTCCCCTCCTCTGGATCCTAGAAGGGGCAGGACTTGGGGGCTGTTGGGGACAGCTGTGTGTCGGCAGGCGAGACAATGGACAGCTCCAAGCTAAGTCTGTTCACCCCTACAGCAGGGACGACAGCACGGCCTCGGTGGCCATATGACCCAATGAGACGAAGGGCACGAAGGAGGTGGACAGAGTCCCTGGTTCATAAGAAGTGCTCTGTAATTGTTGGTTCTTAACTTCCTGTATTCATTTTTATTCAACAAATGTTGATTTGAAGCCCTGGGCCCTGGGCTGGTTGCTACGGATACAGAGCGGGCTGGAAGCGTCGCTGGCTGGGAAGGGTGAGGTGGCGCGGGACTCTCGGTCCCCGCTGTCATACCTGTGCCGATGCTCTCCTTTGTCCTCGGCCCCTTCTACAGAGCCAAAAGGGGTTACTGAGTCCTCTTGTTTTTCAAAGCTTTTTTTTAAGGCAAGAGCTATTTTGTAAATAAGAAATAATGATGGAATTCTTACTATGGTTTGAGACCTGTATTAGCTCCCAATGATCTTGTCGTTCTATTATTAGGTCCATTCTGCAGCTGAAGCAATCAAGACAAAGAGGTTCAATAATGTTCATCATGTCATGGAGCTTACATGAAATTCCAGCACATCAGGAATGTTAGGCAGGGACCACATCTGCAGGTGGTAGATATAGGCCAACAGGGTGGTTCCTAGGGGCAGAGAAGCTGGGGACCATTCAGGGGACGAAACTGCAGGAAAATGCAGAACACCTGCCAATCACTTACATCAGTCACCTGGTGACAGCCCACACCTCCCTGAGCCCTCCCCAGAAGGGCCAATGAAAGGAAACCACCTGGGAGTCCTCAACATCTTTCTCTACTCATGGAGACTGACCCATTCCTCTCTCTGGGACCTATTTTCACTTTGTGTAGCTTCCTTCTTTTCTGCAATAAAAGCTGTTTGTGTGGAATTGCTTCCTGTCTGTGGTCACTCCGTCACACTGGCCCACTTGTCATTCTTCTAAGCAAGCAGCCAAAGAACCAGGACAACAGTCCGCCAGGAGGCTGGACCTGACAAGGAAGATCTAAACGGGCCCTAAAAAAGAAGCTCTGCATTTTCCTTTTATCCCTCCCTGCCATACAGTCCTACGCATAGTTTAAACACCATGGGTGCAGGCCAACCCTCTCATTTGGTGAAAGGAGAAACTGAGGCCCAGGGAGGTGGAGACTCGATCAAGGTCGTTCAGCTCTCCAGTGGCTGAGCTGGTACCTGAGCCCAGGCCTCTGGGCTCCCAGCTCAAGCCTTGTCCCTGGCTGCACCAGGTGATCTCCTCGGTCCTTTGCAGTGAGAACATTCCTGTGTCCTTGCTGTCCCTCTGGTGGGGCCACCCACCCTGGGTCGGGCCATCGGGACCAGGCCTCCTGCAAGGGACGCCGAGCAGAGCCCTCCTCGAGGGGAGCAGTGGCTCAGTCCTTGGACTACCAGGCTCAGTCCTTGGACTACCAGGCGGCTCCCAGTTCAGATTTCTTTTCTTTTCTCTTTGAACTTCCCCAAGTTACAAACCACACAATTAAGGGCTCGCTAATAAGCCATCCATCTTGTCCCATAAAGAGAGAGCTGCAGGCCTCCTGCCGGCTTCCCCCTCCTCTGGGAGGGGATCGATGCCTTATCGCAGCCGGGCCTGTGCGAGAGGGAGGAGGGAAATGAAAGCACTTAATTAAGGCGCAGAGGAGCGGAGAGGGAACACCGCGTCCTCCCTGCTCCGTATCTCCCCTCCGTGGAGACGTGTCCGCCCAGGCTGCGCCCCTCTGCAGGAAGCAGGGAGCGGGTGTCAGAGATGAGACAGGGACACGGCTGTCTGGGCCAAGCTATACCCCATTCTTCTCGTCTACCTCAGCCCCGTCCCAAGCAGGCCCAGCGTGGTGTGGGCAGCGAGGAGGGCTGCAAAGCAGCAAGAACCGCCTGAAATGCCCTCCCGGCCCAGACAGACCCCATTACAGTGTCTCTTTCAGGGCGGGAGGGCTCTCCGGGCTTTGCACCCCTCATGACTGTAGATGCTCAAGAACGCAGCGCCTCTTGTGAGCTTCAGAGAGGAGGGTTGGGGCCCAGGAGGGCACAGGCTCCCTCTCTCGGGCCCTGGGAAGTGCCCACGGACAGTCCTCAGTGGCGCAGTAAGGCGAGTGTCCACCTGTAGAAAGCGTCGCCCACTGGGAAGAGCCTGTTGCCAGAGTTTTCTGGGCTGTTCAGAATCCCCCCACCTCCTGCTATCATATGTGCCTCTGTCCTCTGTGAATATGAACTTGGGCATCTCTTGCTCCCCTGGCTGCTGGCACCTCTGTCCTGACTGATGTCAGACCATCAACCTTCACGAGCACTGCGGCCACCTGGCCTGGATGTGACCCTGGCACAGCTCTAGTCTTTCACTTCTGGCTCAGCACAGCAGGTGGCACCTTCTTGGCTCTATGATCCCGAGGGGGAGGACAGGCAGGGTGAGGTCATTCTCAGAGGATCCTGAGCCTGGATGGAGGGTCCCTAACCAAGCGGTCCTGCTCTGCCCTGCCCCGGGAGGCCTGAGGTCTGCCCGCTGCCCACTGTCCCTGCCCCCTCCTCCAGGGATTCAGGGATGGAAAACAGAGGGAGCTTTGAGCAACAGTGGGGGGAAGTTGACTGTCCCCTCGGGATGGGCCCTGTTTCCTTACCACCCAGGAGCGCAGCCTTAGCGGGTCTACTCAGGAGAACCAAGGGGAATGTTCATAAGGGGAGAGTCCTCAACCCATGGGATGAGCCTTGTTTAATTTTCAATTGAGTTGAGTGTGTACAGAGCTGTTGGCCCTGGCTGTTCGCCCACAGGTGTAACTACAGCTAGTTCTGACCTTGGCCACTTGTCCCCCCTCTCAGGGCATGGCCTGAGCCTTAGCCAGAGGTCTCAGGGCAGTTTCCATTCTAGTGCCATGCCATCTGCCCCTCCACTTGTCTCTTGGGGTCTGGGTTTCTCACTTACATTGCTCACTCCTGTGTCCCATCTGACATGACCAGGCTGCTTCCTGCCTCGCTGCCCCTCTGTCTGTTCTTGTCCTGGGTATAATCCTGTCCTGGGCATCTCCTGCTTCTACTCCAGCCATTGCTTCCACAACCAGCTTCAAGCAATTGTACCAAACAGCACCTTGTGCAACTATACCACATTTCTTTCACTTTCTGCCCTAGGACCTCCCTGTGCAGAGTTTGAGAATCCTTTGCGGACACACTCAGCACCCACATATATGCAAACCTAGCAGTGTGAATCAGTGAGCCAGCTCATATTGGCTCATGAGAGCTGATTGTCATATATTCAGAAAATTTGCTAGACACGTTAAACCGATGACAGCTTAAAATCAACTACGGTGGGAGTATTTACACCACAGCAAGTGGCAAATGCTATAAATCAGTCTCCTCTCACCCCAAGAGCTAGTTTACCAGCACACCATTGGGGGGAGTTAAGGCTCATTCTCTGGGGCAACCCTTTGCCAGTGGGGGTCAGGAGTTGGTGGATAAACACTCTCCCCCTCCATTCTCCAGATGGCCAATTCTGAGGTGTGTTCTACACATCTCCCCTCCCCACAAGGTTCCAGCAGAGTCAAGTTCCAGTGTCCCATAGCGTGGCTAGTCAGACAATGTGCCCTTGCTTTGGATTTTCATTGTTCTCTATTTTATTCCCTCCAGCCCCCACTCCTGGGGGAACTGGGATATTTCCCAAAATAAACGACTTGCTTGTAAATACTTGTCTCAGACTTTACTTTCGTGGGTGAGGGCACAAGCTAAGACTGTTCCTTTAAGTACAGACCATATTTGCTTCCCTTGCCCAGAGCGTGCCATTTCTATGCCTTCATCCCTGTGGTTTTTATTTCTGCGTCTAGCTGTGATTGTGCAGAGTCCTCCCAAAGCAATGACTCCTGATTTGCCTTGGAACATCTTCTGTAGACGTGGAAAGGCTTTTAAAATATTCAGTTCATTTAGGCAGCAAAAAGAACATCTTCTGGCCTGGGTGCTGTCTGCACGTCTATTGCCTGTTCCTCTAACAACTTTCCTCTCTGATTGATTTCAGTTTCCATTTGCAAGTATAACCACCACCTGTGTCTTCTCCTCGTGATTGGATTTCTCTATCGTATTCCCCTATCACAGCTGCCCAGGAACCTTAAAGCTTTCCCCCTAAGTCATTTAGCAAGCTCTCCCCCAAACAGATTTTACATGTGTTCATCTTGTTTCCAGTTTCTAACCCAAATCACCTGCCCTGATCCTCCTCAAACTCTACCTACTGAGATATATTGTTGATAGTTGGATGTTCTGACCTGTTACTCAGTTTCCCATTGCTAGCAGAGATCTACAGCTTGCACATATAGTTGAGCAGACTGAGTGATGGCTGGAGAGATTTCTAGTTAACTGGGTCATGAACAGTAGCCACAGTGGTCCTTGTGCTTGTCTCCTTGAGACGGTCACATCCCAAGAAAATTAAGTCTGGCTGGAATGGAAGAGGACTAGGCATTCTTCCCCTCCTTGTCCCTCTACTAAATTCAATTGTGTTTGGTCTATGCAGCTCTGTGGGGTATGTGCCCTTCTCATCAGTCTTTGATGGGGAGTGGTAGGAAGGATGAAGAGGGGAGAGGTCACAGTCATTGAGACACTGGGGAAGGCACAGAGAGGAGAAGGGAGATGGTCATGGTCAGTGGAACGATCTCTTGTAGCAGGGCCAGGCTGACTCTCTGAGAAGGTCCCACTGGGCTACTCAGGGGGTTGGTACCATCAGGAGCCTCCCAGATAGTCCACGTTGGGCACTCCTAAGGGTCCTTCCAACTCTGCCTTGTGCCTGGATGTGCTCCAGAATTTGCAAGTCATATCCCCTCTCCTGAACTAAGGAGAGAATGGAGAGTGGCAGTGCACATGGCTGGCCTCTCTTCCCTCCATCTCAGAGATTGGCAGCCATGGGGAGACTGGCACATTTTTGCAGAACACATTGGGAGGCCCAATATAGGAGAACCAAAGACCAAAGTTCCAAGATCCGATTCTGTTGCTTCCCTTTGTAAAGAGCCAACATGGCGGGCTATTCTCTGTTTCTCAATCCCCTGCCTTTTGAGTCCCTAGAGCTCAGGCCCTATGACAGAGACCAACTGGGTGTTCCAAATGTCCATATGCTACTGTACAGTTCCCAGCCTTCCTTGCAGTCAGGTTGGGGCCATGTGACTCATCCTAGCCAATGAGGTGAAGGTAGAACTGATGTAAGTTACTTCCAGGATGACTCTTGAAAACATCTCATGAAATTATCCAGCCCCTTTTCCCTTTCTGAGGCAACATGAAGGCCATGACTTGAGGATGGCAGTGTTAATGACAGAAGAGCTTGGATGCCTGAGTCACCACTGTAGGACAGCCACTCAGGAGGGCCACTTGACCCACTGGGGTAGGCAGAATTTTGGCCCCACTGACCTTTGCCCCCTGATGTTATATGATATGTTACATTACGTGGCAAAGGGGACTTTGCTTGTATAATTAAGATTACTAATCAGATGACTTCAGATGGGGAAATTATCAGATGGGGAATTTACCTCGATAAACTCAATGTAATCACACGAGTCCTTAAAAGAAGAAGAGGGAGGCAGAAGAGGAGGTCAGAGAGATCTCAAGTGCGAAGAGGACTTGACACCCCATTGCTGACTTTGAAGCTGGAAGACGCCATGGACCAAGGAGTGTGGACAGCCTCTAGCTGCTGATAGTGACTCCCGGCCAACAGTCAGTCAGCAAGGAAATGGGAACTTTAGTGCTCTGATCTGCCAACAACCTGAATGAGCTTGGAAATGACTCTTTCTGGAGCCTCTGATAAGAACCCTGTTGGCTGACACCTTGATTTTGGCCTCGTGCTACCCTACGTACGGGACCCAGCCAAACCCCAGCCTGGAATTTTCACCCATTATGAGATAATAAATGGGTGTTATTTTAAAAGCTACTAATTTTGTGGTAATTTGTTGTGGCAGCAACAGAATACTAATACACCCACAGAGGATTTTGTGCGCACAAGAAAAATCCTTTAAGCCACTAAGATTTCAGAGGCTGCCTGTTGCAGAGATAAGCATGCCGACTGTGACTAATACAGGCCCAGTTAGCCACCCATGTGCGGGGACCTCCGCTCTAGCCTAGAGGCAGGCAGGGTGGAGAAGAGATGGGGTTCTAAGCCGTCTTAGTGCCTGTCTAGGCCTTCGGGTAGTTGACAGTCTCTACAGAGGTGGGTGCTCAGCCAGGAGTGAGGCTGAGGTCTTATGAGCCCTGGGGAGCAGTAATGTGGCCCAAGAAGAGGGGCCCAGAGCAGGGAAAGGCGGGTGTCCAAGAGCACACAGCGCAGTGTTGGTGGAGCTGAGGCTAGAACCCTGGGCTCCTGGCTCCCAGGCCTGGGCTCTGTGCCCACACTGGGTGTGAGCGGGACTTTGCCCGGGCTCCACGTGGGCCTGCCTTGCAGCCTCCCTCCTCTCCAGCTCCTGGATCTCCAGGGTTAATGCTCCGCGCAGGAGGCTGAGAAGTGCAGCCTCTCTGCTTCGGTAATTGAAATCAATTTCTCAGCCTTATCTTTAGGAAACCTATATAGTCTAGACTGTAATCTGAAAGCTTGGGCTCAGGCAACTTTTAAATGAAAACCCCTCTGCGAAGGGGGAAAGGGGGAGAAGAACAAGCGGCTCACCTCTTTCCGCAATTTCTCAAGGAGCATATGAGTGTGTAAGTGATGTCTCTCTTTCTCTCCGGGTGTTTGGCTTCTGAGGATGTGAGAATGTGTTTGAAGATGTGTGAGCATACACGTGCGTGAAGATGTGAGTGTGCGGGGGTGTGGCGTATGTCAGCGTGCATGTGTTGGGATGGGGAAGTCTGTATGGGGAAATGTGCATGTATGCATGTGAGCGTGTGCGTGTGCGTGTGTGTGGGAGTAAACATGTGTGAGGTGGCCTTCTTTTAGGTTTGTTTTTGCCTCTGAGCCTGTGAGTGCGTGGCTGAGGGAGGTGGGCGAGAGGGTGTTCATGAGCATTAGTGTGTGTGTGCAAGTGGCCAGAGTAAATGCATGGACTTGTAAGTATGTGCGAGATCAGAGGATTTATGTGCATTGCGTCCCATTTCAGAGGGAATTTCCCAACAGGGTCTCACCTCTGAATTCTCCTGCACCCAGGAATAGTTTCTTTTAATGCCTTGAATGGCCTCACTGAACTGCCACTTACCCTGCAAACCTTCATCCTAACACTCCGGCTTTCGCCTGTGTACCCAGGGAGGAGCGGCCTCGATTTGGGTACCCTGGGGAGGTTTCCCTGGCATCCCTCCCCTTCCCCAAAGCCTGCCCAGGGCCCCTCAGCTCCTCTCTGAGGGTTGATGTGCCAGTGGGCAGGGAGCCTGGTTTGCTAGGTCCACAGGAAGGCCGGATGCAAGGTTAGGATTTCCCAGCTTCCCCTTGCAGCCTCAGGGTGCGGCCTCCCAGGTATGGACCCAGCAGGTGATGGTCCTTTGTCAGAGCTGCGTTTCTAGACACAGAGGCCCGTGCAGGTGAGGGAGCTCCTCCCCTCGCCCCAACCCCCACCCCAGCAAAGGGTCCCCCGCCCTCTCCGAAGCCCCATGGATTTCTCATTTGAAGTCAATCAGCCTTGAAATCCCTGCCAGTGCCTGCAGGGTAATTACGGGGCTGGTAATCAATGCCAACCTCTCAGCTGCCCCGGGTGGGGTGGCAGAGCCACAGTTCTCCTGGGCTCCGGGAAAGACTGGAAGTGGTAGTGACAGCTGGGATCAGGAGGACCCGGCTCAGGAATGGCCTTGCCCCATTTGGGGTTCCCGCCTCTGACTCGATAGGGGAGAGGTTGGGAGGGTCAGCAACACTCTCAGAAAGGTGTGGAGGCAGAGGGTGGCTGTGGCATTGGAAAGGACGCGTTTTATTAGCTTGAGGAGAAGGGGAAGCCTGGGGCTCTGTTTTGGGGGTGGAGGGGAGGGCACACCGGCCGTGAGCAAACTAAGCTTGGGTCCGTGACGAATCAGCAGTAGCCCGCGAGTGACTGAGATCAGTGTCTCTGCCCTTCTAGCTTAGCTCAGGTCCCGTTTAAGATCTCTCGGCACTAAGTGCTTTGGTAAGTGACAAGGATGGTGCCGTGCTGGGTATGGTGGTGGTGATGGCCGAGGATCTGTGTGACGTCGAGGAGGTGCACTGTGGCATTGGGGCTCTGCTGTCGTCAGGGGCGACATGTGGAGGCGTCAGAGGAGATGCTTCGGATGGTTTGGGGAGGGGTGGGTGATGGGCACTGTGCTGGAAGCAGCGGTTTTGTTGGCGGTGACGGTTAAGGTGATGGTGGCAGTGGAGGATGTGAGAGGTGATGATGGTGACAGTAACTGCAGTGTGACAGTGGAGATGGATGGTGTAGCCAAGGGTGATGACTTTTGACAGAAGTAGGGGAGCAGATGCAGGATGCACAAGACCCACAGCATGGGGTCTGGAGATAAAGGGCGTAGCTGGATCGGGAGATGAGGCCAGCAGGGGCTGGCCACGGTGGGGCCAGTTTGAACCGAGTGAGCTGCCCACGGTGGGAGCAGACACCGCACGGTACCGTCGGCTAACGCTCTGCCCAGTGGTGCTGCAGGCCCCTTGGGCATGGCATGAAAGTCTGTGAAGGCAAAGACTGGATCCCGGGAAGCAGACAGCTTAGCTGGAATCAGGACCCCAAGCGGGGAGATGGGCGGGCAACAGGGGGTGAGCAAGGATTCCAAAGCTCCCTCGCTGACAGACTGGGAGTCAGACTCCAGCACCACGTCCAAGATCGAAGGCCAGGAAGGGGTTCTGGTTGGGCCTCGGGAGCTGGAGACAGAGATGAGCACCAGACAGAGAACACTGAGGTCGGATGGAGACCCACGGCTCGGGCACAAACTGTGTGGTTTGGCTTAAAGCAGAGCGTGTGGAGGATTCCACCCCATGGAGACAGACTCTCTATCCCCCCAGTAATGGACGAGGGCGTGGAGGGTGGGTGCAGGGAGGGCCCTAGCTAAGTTAGAGAGAATGGGAGCCCTGGACCTGGACGGAGAGTCCGGGAGGAGGATGAGAGGAGCTTCACAGCGAGGAGGCTGGCAAGGCGGGAGGAGCCTCGGCTCGGCGACCTCACAGACCCGCAGCAGCTATATGACCCTGGGCAATTTACGTAACCCGAGACTCCATTTTCCTTTCCATAGACTGGAAATGATAATAACTACCTTGAAAGGGTGCTAAGAGGCTTAAATAAGCTGATGTGTGTCAAGGCACAAAGTTGGTGCCCAGCAGGGGTGGCTTATCCTTAATTCCTTTGAGGTAACCCTCCTTTGTAGACGCCCTCCTGGCGCGGCAAAGCCGACCTGCTATGGGCCGCGGGATGCGGAGAGACAGGCAGGGCCACGGCACGGATCCCCGTCCTGTTCCCGGGAAGAGTTGGCAGGAAGAGCCCTACGTCAGCAGGGCCCATCCTTGCGCCCACGGTCTAGACGCCAGCCTGAGGTGGGGAGAAAATGTCCCCTGTGCCTGGGGCTGGGCAGCCCCTACCCTGTGCTCTGGGCTTTTGCACCCTTCGCTCCTCCAGGGAAGTTTGGTGTCAAGGTCAGATCAGTGACCAAGGACCTGGGGGCCTGACCGAGTCTCTTTTGTTGCTCAAAATGACTCAGAACCCGGAGTCCTAGGGGCAGGCTGAGGATGGAAGGACCTACTCCTTCCAAGTAGGTGGCCTTGGGCTTGCATCTGGGTCTCCCTTCGGTGGTGCTGTCCTGGGATGACGGCTCAGGCTGTGGAAGCCAGTGGGCCGGGGTTCAAGTCCTAGCCTTGTCTCTCTATATGTGCGACCTTGGACAATGTCCTCAGTGTTGATAGACCCAGTCGCCTTTGTGTAAGGTGGAGGCGGTGCTGCCAGCATCCCAGGCTGCCGTGAGAATGGGGTGTGGCAGACACTCACCGAGGCCGCTCCCATAATTCCCGCCCCTTGGTATTCATGCCCTTTCATAACCCTTCCTTTTGAGTGTGGGCTGGACCTGTGGCTTGCTGCTAACCAAGAGAATATGGCAAAATTGTCAGGACGTCACTTCTGTGGCCGCATTATGTACAGTGACAACACCCATCTTGACCTGGGACTCTGTCCCTCGGTAGCTTTGATGGAGCAGGTGTCTATGTTGGGAGGCCCAGGGGACAAACGGCTGAGCACAACTTCCAGCCTCCAGCCAGCTGGAAATCAAAGCCCTCGGTCCCGCAGCCTTGAAGGACTGAATTCCACCAACAGCCCTGTGAGCTTGGTGTGGCTCCTTCCTCAGTCGGCCTTCAGAAGAGGCCCCAGTCCTGGCTGGCATCTTTATTGCAGCCTCTTGAGTCCCCTGGCTCCACAGACCCTGTTAGATAATAAACTGTGTTGTTTGAAGCTGCTAAGCTTGTAGTGACGTTGTTATGCGACAGTAAACTAACACAGGGGTGGTGCATGAAACGCTGGGCGCAGAGCTGGTGTGTGAAGGTGTTCGGCACAGAGTCCTGTGATCACTGCCATGTTCCCGGTCTGCTGGTCATTCGCTTAGTGCTGCGTGGGGCTCGCCCTGCCCAGGGCCCTGGTGGGTTGGAGTTCCATCCCCCGACTAGCCCTGCGGGTCCCCACACCCTGGTAGGGAAAGACGAGGAAGATTCTGTGGCCTAGACACACAACCCCGGTCCCCTCAGAGCCTTGGGCCTTTGCCCCTCAAGGACAGATCTCCCAGCCCAGCCCACGTGGCTCTGGATGGGGCCAGCTGCATGGGGCCAGAGACTGCCGGAGTTGTGAAAGGCGCATTGGTGCGCTTTGGGGCCTCATTTTCCCTCTCCATGCATTGGGAAAATCGCTCACCATATGTCTCTTCTCTCGGAGGAGCTGGATGAATGAAAGGAGTGAGGAGTGGTTGAAGATGGGCAAGTGCGGACGGGGGGCAGGTGGGGAGAAGGCATTTCCAAAGCAGCTTGGGTGGCCCAAGGACCGAGGGCACAGGAGGGGGGACAGAGACGGGGCAGGCCCCAGGGGCTTCTTACTACGAGCCAAGGGTGAGAGATACAGAAACACAGAGACCTAGAGAAAAAGAGACAGAGAGAATCAGGGAGACACAGAGATAGAGAAACAGATGGAAGGTGGGGGCGGCGGGGTGAGAAACAACGAGAAACAGGTAAAAACAGAGTGAGACACACTCATATTCACACGCCGACATACACAGGCGGACATGGGACACACACCCAACAGGGGACAAGGACCCACCCACAGGGAGCCCGCAGGGACACACAGACATGGGTATACATGGACACAGAGTCAAAATCACACAAGGATACACAGATACACAGGAAATGCCACTGGACACGGACAGATGCACATGCATGGAGAAACACACACAGACACCCTCCCCACGGGAGAGGGGCACGTGCATAGGTGAGGCCGAGTGGCCACGTGCTGTCCTTGGCACCAGGCTGGCTGAGCTGGGCTGGCCCATCCCGGTAAGTGTCCTCTTTCAGACCCTGCAGCTGAGATGGGCAGGTGGGGAGGGGGCATTTCTGGGTGATGAGTTGGGGCTCAGAGACCTCGTCCACTCCTGGGCCAGCCAACCCACGCCCCTCCGTGGAAGGTTCCTGGTGCTGCTGGTGGAGGTTTGCTAGGAAGTGTTTGAAGGGGGGAGGGGGAGAGGAGGGAGAAGGGAGGGGCCTGTCCATGGCTACCGGGGCCGCCCCACAGTGGTGTGCTCCTCTGCCCCAGGCAAGGCCCAGACATGAATGTCAGGTCCTCCCCCACCCGCCACACCCCCCCATAGGCCCTCGGGGGCCTTCTCCCAGGCACTGCCTCCTGAGGCTGTCCAGAGGCCACCGCACCCCGAAATGAGGCCCTGGGTGACCCCAGGACAAGCCTCAGTGCCCATGTTCAGCAGCAGCACCTTGGGGGGCCAGTGTCAGGCTTAGGGTGACTCTGTAAATCAGAGCATTTTGATGCATAAAATCTGGAAACATGAGTCTATGAATTGTAATCGAGCATGACGAAATCTCATCAACAGAAGTAAATATGAAATGTGAGACGGCGGGGAGATGCACAGATGTGTTCCCTCGTCCTGACCCCGCACTCCTGGCTCTGGCTCGCTGCCCCACCCCCAGATTTATTCTCTGCACATGCTAAATTAGCCCTAAGTGCCTCTGTCGGCTCGGCTCGGATGCTGCATTCCTCCTTTCTCTTCTCTGTCCCCTGAATCTGGAACATTCTGCCCCCTGCCTTCATGGCAGGACCCATCTCACCTTTGCTGTCCACTGGGGCACAGACTCTTGGTGGGAAGAGTCAGGAGAAGCCAACTTTAGCAACTGCTGACCCGGAGCTAGTAACACTGGGTGCCTATTTCCTATTCCTGTCTGTGCAATCAGTTATCCCTGCCCTACCTTCTTGCAGGCCTACTTAGGGCCTTTGTTGTGCTAATCTGTAATGCAAAATTCCAAGCAAGGGTTGGAGCAGGCAGGGTTTCACAAACTTACTTGGCCACAGACAACTTTCTAGCCACAGGTCATGTTGACCTCAGCATCTCCTGGGCTAATATCATTCCCTTTGGACAATGTTGGTACAAGCCCAGTAAACCCATTCATTACCTGACTGCAGGGCCATTTGTGTCCCAAGCAGGACCCCAGCTTGGGAGAGGGGCAGAGGTGTCTCGGCCTTCTGGCCTCCTTTTGGAAAGAGCAGTGACTTTGTAATCTTATGGCAGGGGAGGGTGGGGATATGCAAGGTGGGGGCTTCTCTTGAGAGTGAGATCTGTCCCTGGACAGGCTGATCTTGCCCCAGAGTGAGTCATGTCAGTGTGTGTGTAAGTGTGCATGTGTGTGTGTGTACATGTGTTCTTCAGGGGGCTCCCAATCTTTATTTTAGGAGTCTGCATTTCCTTTGGGAAGAAAACAGCCCACAGAAAAGCACATTCAGGGACGCGCGCGCACACACACACACGTAGGCTTGCATACAATCACATGTACACACAGAGCCAAACATATATACATACATACATACATACATATGTTAATAATATTCACTGTGGTAGGCAGAATTCCAAGATGGTCCTAGGAGTCCCCTGCTGTACACGCCCCGTGTAATCTCTTCTCCTTATGTGTGGGTGGGACCTGTGACTATGATGGGATATTCCTGTGACTAGGTTATATTTTATGGCAAAGGTGAAGGGTTTTTTCAGATATAATTAAGGTTCCTAATTAGTCCACTTAGAGTTAATCAAAAGGAATTCTCCTGGGTGGGCCTGACCTAATCAGATGAGCCCTTAAAAAAGAGTCTGAAGGTCAGAGAGAGAGAGACAAAGATTCTTCTGCTGACCTTGAACAAGCTGCTGCATGAGTTCTCCAGCTGCAAAGAAACACACTCTGCCAACAACCACATGAGCTTGGAAGAGGACCCCAACCTCAGATTTGACTGTAGCCCTAGCCAGCACCTTAATTGCAGCCATGGGAGACCCTAAGCAGAGGACCAGCAAGGCTGCATCTGGACTCCTGACCCAAGGAAATTGTGAGATTAACAAATGGGTGTTGTTTTAAGCTAAATTTGTGGCGATATGCTATGCAGCAATAGAAAACTAATGCACGGGCATTCCATTCAATGAAGGTACACAAATACTCCCAAACACTTCCATATGCACATAGATATGTATGTATGCAGACATATTGATACAAACATTTACATATTTACATGTACACCATGCTCACCTGTTTACATACGTAAAGATCTATACAGATGTAAACACATACACATTTTTAGTCAGGTACACATATATACACATGCATGCATCCATGAACTCAGATGGAGACATGCAAACAATTGGTACATCCGTATTTGTGTGAATACAGACAGGTATATGCACATATACACCCATAATCCTAATGATGACAAACATTTATTGAATGCTTTCTTTGTGCCAAGCGTTGGCCTAAGTTCTGCATACATGTTAGCCCATTTAATCAGTCATCACGTAGACATGCACATGCATGACTTACGCATGCAGACCTGCATCCCACTGAACTTCTGTGACATACCACACCGCCATGCACTAGAAGTTCAGAGTGAAGGGGCGCTCAGCTGGGGCAGTTTCTTGGGGAGGTTTCTGGTGTCCCGTTTTTTTTTTCTCTCTCTAGTGCCTGGCAGGTGGCTAAGTCCCAGCAGCTTCACTCCTTGTCCCTCCCCAAGGAGGGGCCCGGAAGTCACCCACCTGTTGGCTTCGGTCTTTCCACTAGGTGGTGCTAGACCAGCATCTGTGGGTTGCCGGGCCTACTGCGGCCGACTGGGCAGCAGAGCTTGGGCGAGGGAGAACAGACACATGAAAGGAAACACTTCTCCTGGCCATGACATCCCCATCCTCCCTCTGCTCCCTTTCTGTCCAATATGTCTTTGGGGCCCTAGGACCACTGGCGGCCACCTCAACCAGGAGCCAAGCCTAGGGCGACAGTGTTGGCCAGGTTCCGGCCTTGCCTGAGACCCCCTGCCCCTCGAGGTCATCCAGACTTTATTAGTTTCTTTAGCAAACCATTCACTACGTCCCAGCCACTGTTCTAAGTTCTTTACAAATATTAATTCATCTAATCCCCATAACAACCCTATGAGAAGGTACTATTATCATTACCATTTTACAGACCAGGAAACTGAGGCACAGAGAGGTTAGGTAACTTACCCAAGTTCACACAGCTATTATGTGATGACACAGAAGGAGAGAGGGCAGGATTTTTCACCCCATTTTAGAGATGAGGAAACTGTGTAGCCCAGGACCAAGGCCAGAGAGTCAGCGGAGGAGCCTGGCCTTGAACTCAGAACTCAAGCCCAGTGCAGGGCTTTTCTTCCTGGGCCCTGGGCTTATGGAGATGAAGGCTGAGGCTGCCTCGGAGTCACAAGTTATGACAGGAGCAGTAGGCACCCTCCTCCGTGTGCTCCAATGACCCCTCACTCGGGTTTGGAGCCCAGGAAGCAACTTCCTGGCCGGTGGGGCTCTCTGGGATTTTCACGTGGATTCCGCATGAAGGCATACAAGGCAGGGCCGGCCCCCGGCTGCTGCCCAGCCACGGTGAGTCTATAGACTCAGACGCCAGAACGGGCCTTTTACAAGATACACAACCCATTCTACACTCAATTGCGTCCTATAAATCAGGTTAACCTTTTCAATGCTGCTCGGAGAAAATTAATTACTCGTATCGGAGCACATGACCTTTTTCCTGGGCAGGAGGAAGCGAGCTGCTCTGAAGCGCTGGCTCCTTGTTCTCCACGCTGCGGCATCCCAGCCTTTAGGAACTCACCCGGTGACCCGCACATCCATCCAAGGACAGCAGTTACCTGTGTGCTTCCCGGGGTGGCCACGTTGGGCTACTCAGTGCCCCTCCCAGCGACGGGGTCCTCCTCACTGGGCCACCCGGGCTGATGGTGGGACAGGAGAACCTCCCTGTGCCTCCTGGCAAGCCAGGCCTCCGCTGGGCAGGGGGAGGGCAGAGGGGAAGGAAGAAGCATTAGAAAGTTCTCTATTCCCCAGGAGAATTTTTCTCGATACTCAAGAGAAGAGAATCCCTGTTGGGTTTCAGATGGGAGGTTTTCCACACAAGAAAATCCCCTAACCTCACCCCACACTCTGACACCATCCAACTAACTAACCCACATGGACTAACGGGCCACCCAACCACCCAAGCAACCGACTAACAATTCAGGCAGACAACCGATCCATCCCCAGCCTAGCCAGCCAGTGGACAAGCATCTAGAAAGGGTGCACTGGATTCTTACTTTGCGCAGCCCTGGGGAATGTGGTGGGAAAGATGATGTAGGTCCCGCTCTCCAGGGGCTTATAGTTTAGTCGGGAACGCAAAGCTTAAAGCAGGGAACAAGATGACATGGAGTTATTGGGTATGCGAGGACAGACTCTGAATTCATCTTGGAACTTTTTGGTTCTGATAGGGGTCAGTTAGCTTCCATTTTTCTCAGTACCTGTAGCTGCCAGACACTGGCAACAGAGGCCAGGTTATTCAGCAACCTGCGGTTGTCCCTCGACCATTGTCTCAACCACACACGCATGTCCTGGCAATTAGGACAGGGCACAGAGGTTCAGGGTGCTGCCTTGAAGTTGGACAGACTTCCTACTTCAGTCATGGCTCTGCCACTTGTTATCCGGAGTTCCTTGGGCAAGTTGTCTAACCTTTGAGCCTTCATTTTCTTATCCACAAAATGGGTATAATAAGACCCACCTTATATGGCAGCTGTGAGAGCTCAATGAGATGCTGCCTGTGGAGTGCTCAGCACTCCAGGGGGGCCTGGATTGACGTGCTCGAGGTCCTGACCATGGGCAGGACCCAGAGTCTCTCCCTGTCCTGCTTCATCGAAGGGAAGGACATCCAATGATTGGAACTCTGAAGGCAGGAAGTCCTTCTTCCTGCTCTTGCCATGGTTTGGAGCTCTAGGTCACACTAACAGGTCACTGCCTGGGAGGGCCCTTGTGCTGGTTTGAGCTGAGGGCTATCTGTGGCCCCCAACCTGGGGGATTTCTTGGATGGTGATGAGCAGGAGGGTGGTGCCAGGGAAGGTGCAGGTGAGGGGCTGAATGAGGCCAGAGGACTCTGGGGACCGCAGGTCCTCAATGGGGAAGAGATGCCACTGCGTGCAGGCGGTGGGAGGGGGAGTAGTGCACCAGGACAGAGGCGGTCAGGTGAGAGTGGTGCTACTGGGGGCAGGGTCCAAGGCCACCACTAAGCTGCGGAGGGTGGAAATCCAATTAGAAACTAAGGGCACTCTTGGGGACTAGGCTGGTGATTGTGCCACCGCCAGCCCCAGGTAATCCCACAGTTCCTGTAGCTTCAGCATCACTGACATCCTGGTGACCCACTGTCAGCCGAGTTCTTGAGTTTTAGGCTTACACATCCGAGTGGCAGGAGGACACCTCACCTGGTGAACTCCAGGCACCTCTCTCACTGTCCTGATGCTGAACTTTGTCCTCCAGACATGTTTGTCTGAGGACAGCTAGGCGTGCTTGGGGGTGGGGCCTGGCAGCCATGCCTCGGTGTGACTCTGCCCACCGTCTGTGGCTATTGGACCCGAGGTGGACAACTGATGTAAGCTTGGTCACTCAGATTTTCTCCCCCGAAGTCCTGGAAACGACCGATACTGGTCATTCTGGGCAGATCTTTGGACTGAGGCCTTTAAACCCAGGGGAGGGGTGCAGCCTTCTTTGGTTTGTCACATGTATGAAGAAGCTGGAAGAGAAGAGGGAAGGGGAGAGAAGGTTCTGGGATACTATGAGCTTTACAGCCCTTTTGAGTTTGGGTTCTGGCCCTGCCCTTGGGTTTCATTAAACACCTCTATGTTTTTATAACACTTTGCTTTTAAAAACTCTTGTGCTTGTCCCTTGGGTTCTGCTAGCAGCAATCCCAAGTCTTTCCATATAGTGGCTGGGACAAGGGTCCTGTCCTTGTTAGCACTGGACGGGGAGGAGGGGACGGAGTCGGAGGACAGAGAACGATGGAGACCCATCAGCTGTGTGTGACAGAGTCCTACCGAAGCGTGTGAGTAGGACAAAGGGGTTGGTAGTCCAGGGGTCGTGTTGTGCGGGAGGCGTGGACACACACACTGAGGGACAAGCAACGCATGAGGACATAAAGTTGATCACACACCTGCGTGCAGAGAGCGAGAGAGACAGGAGCAGGAGCCCAGCAGAGGGAGCAGCCAGGAGACCACGGAAGATGCCGGGACACAGGGAACAAGGCGCCAGGTCTGCCCGAGAGGCCCCGCCTGCTGCCCAGGTTGGGGCAGAGGGCCTGGGACACGGACTCTGCCCGGTGTCTTCCTGCCTCTGTGGCCACGCTGTCCAGCTGGGCAGGGCACGCTTTCTATCAAGGACGCCCCCTTCTCTCTGGCTGCCCCATGATCACCCCCTGGCTGGACACCTGGGGCTGGGTGGAGCGGAGAGAAGCCAGTGATCAGGCCCTGATGCGGACCTGCCTCCTGGCATCATCCCAGCCCCAGACACACACGCTGACATACACACTGACCTACACACACAGCCCTAGACACACTGACACACACAGACATGCTCTCACACATGCACACTGACACACACACTGACATACACAGCCATGCACACGCATATACACACACATATACACACAGACACAGTGACATACAGCTAGGATCACACACACACAGACACACTGACATACAGGTGCAGACACATTTGTATGTGTATAAAAGCGCAGAGACACACATAGGCAGACATGCTGCAGCATACACAGCTTTGCAGATTCACACAGATGTATAAGAACATCCACAGACACAATGACCCAGAAATACACAAACACAGACACATAAACGGCCAGACACTCTTATAGGATAACGGATATGCATATATAGTCAGATAACAGATATGCATATATAGTCACAGATACACAGACATTCATGGGTATATGCAAATTGATGTGAAGACCCTCATCAACACGCCGAGGCAGACCCAGACAGCACCAGTACATGAACATGAACACATATGTGCAGATATGCCCAGGCACACACACATATGCACACACAGCTCCCAGACATACATATACATGGCCCCATGCAGGCATGGCCCCTGGGCCCTGAGGGTGATATGGGCTGTGGTAGCAGAGAAGGCCCAGCCGGCGGCCCTCAGGTGCTGTTCTCTAGTCAACCCTCTCGCTTCACTCTGGGGAAAGAGCTGTGTTGGGGGAGGTAAGTGCTCCCTGCAGTGCTGGTCTGGTGTCGCGGAGCAGGCTCTGGGAGAGGGCGGGCCATGTAGGGCTCCTGGGCAGGGCCAGGGAGCAGGGCAGGGCAGGTGGGGGCGGCAGGGCCTGTGTGCCCAGGGGAGGGTGTAGGAGGCAGGGCCTGAACCTGGGCACAGAGAACAGGGCTTACAGGGGTATGGGTTTATATGTGTGTGAACGCACGTGCAGGAACACACACGTGCACATGCACGCAGACACACACACGTATGGGTTTGGTGCGTGTGTATGTGAGTAGGATCGTACGTGTGTGCGTATGCATGTAGATGTGCTCGTGTGCACAAAGCCTGCATGTGTTTGCGGGTGTGTGGATGAGCACACCATGAGGGTGCTGTATTCTGGGCTGTCATCGCTGCCACTGTGCTCTGCGTACCTCAGCCTGGGGCAGCTCCAGATGTTGTTCCAACATTCCTCATTCACTGCAGAAAATCAAACAAACAAATGAAAAATTAACGCCATTGTTAGCCAGGGATGCCCCTGAGCTGACGAAGCTCCTCTCGCCAGCCCAGCTGCGGCAGATGGCGGAAGCTCCCGGGCTCACCTTGGCGCTGGTGCAGACAGGATCAGCGGAGGCTGCAGAGAGGCAGGCTACTGTGGGTTGGGTCTTGATGTGACTGAGACAGGCTGCCAGGGCCTCAAGGGAGTGTCTGTCTCTCCCACCCATCCCCGTTCCAAGAGCTTCCTAAGGAGAGCGGCCCTGGGGCAGAAGGGCGGGGAGAGCAGGAGGAGGTGCATGTGCATGGGGCTCCTAGCATACAGTAGGTGTGCACTAAACGCTGTTGACGGACTAAACTTTACATACAAGTTCTCATAACACCAGCATTCGGCAGATCAGGAAACTGAGGCTCAGAGAAGTTATTTAGGTTGCCCAAGGTCACAGAGCTTGTGAATTGAGGCACTGAGTATCAAACCCGTCTCTAACGCCCGCTCAAGTCCAGGGTCTTTCTGCTACACCGTCAGTGGGACACACTGATGGTGTGTTAAAGATGGCTCCAAATTATCCTCCACTTGTCCTATTGAGAGGTGGAGTCTAATTCCCCGCCCCATGAACCTGGGCTGGCTTAGAGACTTCCCGGGCTGGGCCACAAGAAGCCTTGCCCCTTCCACCCCACTGGGAAATTCCCTTCCGGAAGCTCCGAGCCATGGTACGAGATGCCGATACCCTGAGCCTGTCCTGGTGGAGAAGCCATGTCTGGGTGCTCTCGGCGAATGTTCTGGCGGAGTCCAGCCTTCCTTATCTCTGTGAAGGCGCCAAATGTATGAGTGAGGCCATCCTGGGCCGTGCAGACCACCCCTCCCCCAACTGAACACCGTCACTTCTCGTGACACTCCACGGAGCACAGGAGAATTACCCAGCCGAGACCATCTTGAATTTCTGATTCACAAAATAGTGAGCTATGACAAAATGATTGTTGTTGTAGTCACTTAATTTTGGAGTACTTTGTTATGCAGCAATAGAGAAACTGGAATAGACATATATTCACATCAGCACACACACGACACAAACACATGCTTAGAAATACACACACACACTCTCTCTCTCTCTCTCACACACACACACACACACACACACACACGCGTGCACTCACGTGCACCTGGGTCTCCCTCTGATTCCAGTTTTTCCAGCAACACCAGGCTCCTGTGTGTAATTGTGTGCCTGTTTTCTGGGGCGAGAAGTGCTCACATCCAGAGAAATGACAATGGCTCTTCATTACCCAACCGGTTTCATTGTTTGCGGGACTTTCTCATTTGAATGATTCCCAAGAATCAGAATGAGCAATTTTATATGGGAATGTATAAAAGAGCAATAATTACCAGTGGGTGTGTGGTATGGTGGTAAACAGTTCTGCTGGGCGGGTCCTATCCAGGCTTAGTCGTGCCATTCACACCCACTCCAGGCTCGAACCTGAAACCTGGAGCTGGGCTGAACCGGGCTGGTGTGCAGACAGGCAGGGAGGAGGCTGAATGTGCTGGAAGCAGGAGAGAAGGCTTCTGGAGGTCCCTGGGAAGAGATTCACATCCAAGAGCCAAAAGGGCTGTCCTAGTCCTGAGGTTCGTGGAAGCTGCCTCCAGACATCACCTGGGACCAGCTGGCCTGGCTGCATGTGTACGAGTGTGTGTGAGTACACAGGACAGTGACTAGGTGACGTGTGCCCTCCTGCACATTTGTGCTGTGTCTATGGGTGTGAGACGGTGTGAGTGGCACTGTATGTTACACGTGTGGCCATGTGTGTGCTAGTAACTGCTTGTGAGTGTGTAACTATGGTGTGGGTGCAAGACCATGAATGTAATAGTGCATGGCAGTGTGCACATGTGTCTTCCTGTCAGTAATTTCATATGTTCATGCATGTGCACACCTATGGGTGTGAGCACGTGGGACTGGGGGGACCGCACTGCTCTATGTGCTTACATGTAGACCAAGTGGCTCCACATGCCTGTGTGTGCCTATGCACACGTGTGTGTGGCACCTGTGTGGGACCGCTGTTGTGTGTTTTGGTGAGAAGTCACACTCACGTTGAGGCAGGGTGGTGGTGGTAGAATTCACCTGTAGCTGAAGCCATTTCTGATGTCAGGCATTTGGGTGTTTCATAACAGTTGGTCATTCAAAACACAGTATTTTGAGCATCGGTGTTGCAGATACAATGAGGAACAAAACAGGCAAAGACCCTGTACTCCTGGAGCTGATAGTCATGTGGAGAAGACAGAAAGAGATAATAATTGTATTATAACCTAATAATCACATTATCATAATTTCTGATAGTTGCTGTGAAGGCAAAGAACCCAGGGTTGTGTGAGACCATAAGAGTCCTGATTTGGCCTTAGGGTGAAAGGGTGGGGGATGTCAAAGTTAAGGAGGGCTTCTTTGAGGAAGTGACATTTAGACTGAGGCACCAGCCGAGCAAGGGGGTTTTGGAGATGAGTGTGGGGAGGAAGAGTGTTACAGGCAGAGGGAACAGCATGTGCTAAGACTCTGATGGGCAACAGTGCAAGGCTCTTGGAGAAACCTTGGGAAGGCCAGGGAGGAGGCTGGAAAAGTGGCAGGCACCAGGTCTTTGGGGTCTTTTGAGTCTTGGTAAAGGCTTTGGACTTTATCCGACAAGCGCCAGAAGGCAGGCAGGGGGAGTTCTGTTGTGCTCGTGCCTGCGGTGCTGAGAGCTCATGCAGGCTGCGAAGAGCGGAGGCGGGCGCAGTGGCCCTGGCGAAGGGAGGTGCTGGCTTGGCCCGGGCGGCGGGAGGTGGTGACAATGGGCAGAAGAGACGAGAGTCACGGACTGTTTTGAAGTTAGAACTGACAAGTGTTGGTGGCGGATGGGGCACAGGAGGGCGGGACAGGGAGGCGTCCAGGACGACTCCAGGTTTCTGGCTGCAGCTGCAGGCTGGTCGGAAGTGTTGGCGACTGGGATGGCGAAGGAGGAGGAGGAGCACAAGCTTGGCGGAGGGAGGAGTGGAAATTCTAATTTGGCCATGTTGAGGTTGAGGTGCATTCGAGACACAGAGGTGGCAATGCCCAGGAGGCAGTGGTAGATACACACCTGGAGTCAGGAAGGAAGGTTCAGGCTGGAGACAGGGAATTCATGTAGCATGGAAGCCAGAACTGGGAGGGAAACCAGCTCTGGTGAGTGGATCTGGGGACAGGAGGGAGGATCTCTTTGCCTTGGTTGTAATGCACATCATTTAGGGACAGTCGAACATAGTAATTAAGACTCCAGACTCTGCTGCTGGGTATACATCTTTTGATTTGAAAGCAGGGACTTGAACAGACATTTATTTGTACGCCCGTGTTCATGGCAGCATTACTCACAATAGCCGAGAGGTGCCTGTCCACGGGCCGAAGAATGAATAAGCAAAATGTGGTGTATACGTGCAATAAAACATTATTCACCCTCAGAAAGGAAGGAAATTTGGACACGTGCTACAACGTGGATGAGCTGTGAGGACATTATGCCACCTGAAATAATCCAGACACAAAAGGACAAACACTGTGTGATTCCACTTGTATGAGATGCCTACAGCAGTCAAGTTCATGGAGACAGAAAGTAGAACAGAGGTGACCAGAGGCTGTGGGGAGCTGGAGTGGGGAGTCATTGTTACTGGTTACTGGTGGCCGGGCCCACGGTATGAACTCTGTCTTCTCCCTTCATGTCCTTGAGGTGGAACTGAAAGCCGAGCCAAGCAGCGTCAGTGTTAAGGGGTGGCTTTGGGGGACTCCAGTCCCCCCGCCCCCAATCTTCCATCAGCATTTCTTCTCTAAAATAGCATGGAATAAAATTTGAAATCAAAACAGTGTGCTTGTTATTCAAATGTGCCTTAAAGACGAGTCCTCCAGCTGCCTGTTCTGATTGGGATGTCAACTCTACGCCCATGTAGAAATTCCGGAACCGAGGCTGCAGCCAGGCACCAAGCCTCACTCTTTCTTCAAATAATTCTTCTACAGAGTCTCCCCTGCTCTGGGTTTGGCCCCTGTTTTAGTTCTCTACTGCTGCATGATGAACGAGCCCCAAACTTGGTGGCCTTAACACGGCAAACATTTGTTATCTCACAGTCTCTGAGGGGTGCGGATTAGGGAGTGGCTTAGCTAGTGTGGCCCTGGGCCAAGGCCTGTTGTGTGGTTGCAGTGAAGACCTCAGCTGGGCTGGAGGATCTGCTTCTAAGACTCACGGGGCCATGGGCAGGAGGCCACAGTTCCTCTCTGGCTGTGGGTAGGAGGCCTGAGTTCCTTTCATCACAAGCCTCTTTATACATAAGTGTCCTTAGGCCTTGGCAGTTAACTTCTCCCAGAACAAGCGAACCAAGGAAGAATAAGGAGGAAGCCACAGGACCTTTTATGACCTAGTCTCTGGAGTCATGTGCTGCCATTTTTGCTTTACTGTATTCATTAGAAGCAAGTCACTAAGTCCAGCTTCAAGGGACGGGGAATGAGGCTCCATCTCTGTAAGGAAGGAATAGCAAGAATTTTTTGAACTTTTTAAAAAAACCACCACGGCCACTAATGGTGGCAAGGTTTAGATTTAGGGTTGTGACATTGGACACTCACCCAGCTCACAATAAGTGGCTGTTTTGCTGTTATTCCTTAGGTGTGTTGCTTAAGGAGGAGGGATAATTAGCAGAACAAAATGCAGGCATTCCTGGGCCCTCCAGTCCAATGCCAACTACTAAATTAAAACTTCCTTTAGAATACTGATAAGAATGACTAGCCTTGCCTAGTGAGGTGGGGAGAGAGAATCATGGAGGGCTTTGCATAGTAAGTAACACTGTAACATTTGGTTTTGAAGGATGAATAGGAGTTCTTGAGGAAGACACTTTCTTGAGGAAAGTGCAGCAAAGTAGGAATATACAAACTTTGAAGTAAAAAATGAAAGAGGTTCAATCTTATCTCAGTTATTAGCTGTGTGAACTTGGGTAAGTCACTTCTTTTCTTTGTGTCCCCTTTTCTGTAAATTAGAAGTAATAAAACAAATGAGGCTGCCAAGTTATTGTAAAGATTGGCGAGAATGTATGTGAGGTGCCAGCAGATTGTAGGTGTTTGACACAGGGTAGACAAACATCCTTGTTTGTGGGCATCCACAAACAAGGGGCCTCAGGGGCCTCAGGGATCTGACGTGCTTGGGACAGGAATGGAAATTCTGTCGTCTCAGGCATGTTGATGGGGCTCAAGTTCTTTCCTGTCTCCTGCCCCAGCCCAGCCCGGGTCACGGCACTCATTGACTGGGCCAGCGATGACCATTAACTGACACGTCGAGGACTGCGGCCCGGCCAGGTCCAGCCTGGAGGCGTGCGGAGCGGGCAGGTGGGGAGGGAGGGCCGTCGAGCTGTCCTGTCTGCTGCTCCCAGGCAGGCTCCACGGGCAGCTGACTTTGACCCGAGGGACATCAGGACGGCAGAGATGACTCCTGTCTGAGATGCCCCCCTGTCGGCGCCCTCACTGCCCCGTTCCCCTGCTCGGCTGGCCCTGGTGGCAGCTGTCTGGGAGTGAGAGATCAACGCCTCACCCGCGTGGCCAGCGCAGCCAGTAATCGAAGGGCGCGCTGGGCAGCTGGGGGAGAGGTGGCCTGGGGCCCAGCGTCAGCCTCCCTCCCTGGCGGCCGAGGCTGCGATCCCACGCGGCGTGGCTGCCGGCTGTGGGGAGTGTGGCTTGGGCTTCCCTCCGCAGTCCTTCTGGGTCTCAGAGGGACAAAGCAGGGACAGCTGGAAGCTGTGTTCCTTGGGCTTCATGCCACCACGCGACTTCTGGAGGGCCATGTTTCATCGTCATCCTTGATATATTCTGAACCGCCCAGGGAAATCCATCGTACTGGTCGTCTTCCCATGGGACAGGGCGGCAGCTCACTGGATAGGGCGCTGGAGGCCTGAGTTAAGAGTCAGCTCTCCTTGGGTGACCTGAGGCACACCACGTGACCCCCCTGAGCCTCAGTTTCCTCCTCAGTGAAAGGGGGATCCCGGCTGCCTAGGGCTGGGAAGGTCAGATGGGCTGAGGCTGTGCGTGCGTTGTAACCGCTGTGGGACAGGACGTGGGGGGGTCTCCACGCTCACTGAGATCCTGGAAGGGCCTCAGTCCTCTCGGATGTGACGGGCCCTTTCTCACCAAGGGCAGGGGCTGGAGCGGCTTTGGCATCTCCCCTGTCAAAGCCTTGTTCCCTCCGACCCTGTGAGCACAAGTCCCAGGTGGGCACGTCTCAGCGCAGGCGCTGTGGCGAGAAGCCCTGAAGGCAGACTTTCTCCAGCTGTGGCCCCTGAGCCGTCAGCACCCCGGGAGCTTTTCACAAAATGCAGCTTCTCAGGCCCACCCCAGGCCTCGTGACTCCAGCCCGGCCCTCCGGCTGGTCCTGACATTGACATGCGTTCTGTTTTTCTTTTCACCACTTGCTTTTGAACTTGGATGATACTGAGATTTGAGAACCATTACGAGAAGGCACTATCCCTTCCACAGGGCACCCGCCCGCCCCTCCTTCCCCGCCGGGGGCTCCTGTGAGCCCGAGGCTGCAAGGCCTATTACGCTGGGTCTCCCTGCTCTAGAGAACCCTGGGCAGGGGTCTCTTCCCTCTGACTAGCTCAAGAGAACCCTGAACCTTGCCAGTGGGGTTGATGCCAGGGTATTTGCATAGCTCATTAGCTCTACTCTGGGCTTCCATCCCTCTTAATTAGTTTTGCAAAAAAATATTCATTAAAAAAGCCCAAACTCATCACAAATTAGGCACAGGTCCTTGCTAAGTGTGTGGGTGTGGGCACATCCGAACATCTCCTCTGCCCCAGTGTTTTCTTGTCCAGAGCCCACAGCCCAGCACCAGCATCCCCCGCGTGCCCAGACCTGGGTCCCAGTGGCAAGGACAGCCTAGGAAAGGCCTGCACTGGTCAGCTGACCAGCCTGGGGGACAGCAGTGCCCCCCCCCCCCCCCCCCC
>VSMD01005565.1:105553-168146 GCA_008750895.1 Mirza zaza
AGCGGGGCCCCCCCCCCCCCCGCCAGGTCAACCTTGGGTCCAGTCTGAGTATGTGAAGAACCTGTCAGATGTCCCCTTATGTGTGTGCTGCCCCCTCGTGCCTGGAGCCTCCACCCCTTCTTGTTCCACCAGGGAATTCTCTGCTCCTTGGATTGGGCTGCAGAGCCTCAGGCCTCCCCAGGAGAATCAGCTGGCAACAGGGCTGCCCAGGGGGCTGGGGAGAAGCCCAGCTTTGAGGCGAAGGGGCTGGGGGTGTCCAAAGATACTTAGGCCCGGGGGGGGGGGGCACGTCCTTCCCCTCCTCCATCCCTTCCCCACTCCCCTCCTGCAGTCCCTGCTGGGAGCAACCCTATTTGGAGCCAAGTAAATTTATGGCATAATCCCAAATGGAAATGCATGGAAATGCTGCCAATTACCATCAAGCCAAGAGAGGAGGCTGCATTCCCTGGCGTGCCCTCCCCGGTCTGCTGTCTGTAGGCTCCCAGCCTTGCGGAACCCGCAGGGACCGAGAAGCTAGCCGGGACAGCCTAGATTGGCGGAATGGGACCATTTGTATAGAACTCTTTATTCATCTCACCTGGCCTTGAAGATTTGCAGCAGGAATGTCTCCTTCGCATTAAACCTGAGCAAACCCGGGAAATGTCATTCCCAGAGTCTCAGCAAAGCCGACAGCTGATGCGATTTATCTAGCTGAGATCAGTTCATCAAATTTGGGTAGAGCTGAGCCACTGGAAAGACGGGAAAATCTGATACAACTGCGTCTGCTTAAAATGCAAAGGCTTGTGGAGATTTTGGAAACACTGTAAGGAGCGTCTCAGCGAAGCCAGGAGGAACGTTTAGCAGGCACAGGCACGGGGACTGCGCTGGGGGAGGGGCCCTGGGGGCTGGGGAGGTTCCTGCTCTGCCGAGGGAGGCCAGGCGCCCCTGCAGTCTCTGCTCTGCGCTGGCCTCCTCTGTTGGCCGAGGTCCGATCCAGTCCAATAAAGAAGGAAGGATGGCTATCGTGTGCACACTCAAGTCTGGCCCCCGTGGTAGCATGGTGGGGGTGATGTGAGACATGGCGCTGTCCTTGAAAACATCAGTCTAACGGGGGAGACAGAGACATGACAACCTGTGGCATAATGGAGTCTATAACCAGGGTTTGTAACAGAGGTTCAAGGTGCTGATAAGAGAACAGGGGTGAGAGAAGGTTATGGTGAAGTTCTCAGGCCCTGCAGTCAGATGGGCCTGGTTCAAACCCTGGTCTCATCACCTTCACACAGGCTGTGTGTCCTTGGGTGAGTTGCTTAACCTCTCTGAGCCTCACTTTCTCACCTGCAGAATGGGCGTGACAATTCCTACTTCTTAGGGAGTTGTGAGGATTGATGAGACACTGTATATTAAATGCTTAGCACCAGGCTTGGTGTACAGTAAGTGCCCAGGAGTGGAGCTAGCATCCAATAGGGAGGATCTGGGAAGGCTTCTGGGAGGAGGTGGGGATGCTAACTAGGCCTTGAAGGACGGGAAGGATTTTGGTTGGTGGAGACAGTGAGAGAGTGCCCCAGAATTATGGAGAGAGACATAGCAGCTGGCTGTCTGCTTGTCACTGAGCCACAGTGCCCGTGGTAGCAGAGGGGAGGCTCCCTGGGCTGGGGCGATGGGGGGCTTGTCACAGTAGGGCAGCTCTCCTCCCCTCCCCGTCAGCCCCTGGCCCCAGAAAGAGTCATTATGTCGCTCCCCCGCTAAGCCCTCCCCTCGCTCCATCTTGCTCCCTTTCCTATGAGGATTTATCAGTCCTCCCGAGATGGGCTTAGCGGGCACCAATTTCCTGCCATCAGTCAGGAGTGGTGGCATTTGTAGGGCAGTGTGGAGCCCAGCCGGGGGTGGGGGAAGGAGGGAACACGACGTGCCTTCTCTCTGGGGCTGAGTGCTGTGCCCCGCCCTCCTCCTGGCTGCCCTCCTCCCTCACTGTCTGCTCTTTCCTCTGGCCGGGGCTCTGCCGCCAGCAGGGTGAGCAGAGACTGGGGAAGTGGGGAGCCGGGGCTGGGCTAAATGCAGGGCCGAGCGGGGAAGAGGTGGCTGTACAGTGAGGCCATCCCTCAAAACGGCACTGAGTTTTGTGTAAGTGGCTCTCCTGAAGTAGGTCCCCAATATTCTGGATTTATTCAACTTCGTGGCTCTGGCTGATTCAGAGCAGGAAGATGGGGCTGTTGGCAGGCTCCAGCCTCGGTGGGTAACTGAGGCAACAGCTTCAGGGGTCCAGGAGGGGACAAGTGGGGGCCAAGACTGGGGGTCTAGGTTCTCCCCAGGCTCATGGATCTCAGGGGTGCAGGCTACTGGGCTCCTCTCAGCCTTGGCAGGAATATTCTTAATTTAGAGGTCTAAGCTGGCCTCAGGACTGCATCTGACCACTGCCGGCTGCCTCCTCCAGGAAGCTCACCTGGATGCAACCCACCCGTCAAGCCCTCCCTTTGGGCTAGGAGTGATCCCTGGGCCTGCAGAACCTCCCCAAGCCCGTCTCTCCTTACCTAGACACAGAGTTGCAATTTATTGAGCACTTATTACATGCCAGGCTCTGGGCCAGCACTTGACATATATTAACTCATTTAATTCTTTATCAACCTGGAGAGACAGACATGATTAAAATTACCCCAATCTTTGAGCTGAGGAAATGGGTTCTGAGAGGCTGGATGACTGCTCAAGGTCTTACTTTAAATGTCACCTCCTCAGAGAACCCTCCCCTGACCACCCATCTGTATTCCCTGCCCCCCACCCCCTCGCCTTCTCCATCTGCCGTTTTGTTTTATTTTCTCTTTGCCTGCTCTCCGCCTGCCCCACTGAAGTGTAAGTGCCACCAAGGCAGAGACCTTGCCTGTCTCCTTCGATCTCCTACAGCGGAAATCTGGGAGTGAGAATGAAGAGACACAGGCCACGTGGCTGGCACGGGCGGAGCGAGGACTCCAACCCACTGGTCCGGTTCGGAAAATGTCACCTGCTCCAGCGCCACGGTCTCTGTCAAAGGCACAGCAGTGCCTGGAGGGAGGGCTTGTCACACGCAGGGAAGCCTCAGGCCAGGGGTCTCGGTCAGCTGTCACAGCCCGACTCCAGCCCCCGTGTGGTCAGCGGACAGAGGGAGAGACTAGTTTTGAGGAGCTGGGGTGGGGTGGGAGGCGGGCAGGCCCAGGCCCGGGGCTGGGGGAGGATGGGCCCCTCACCCCTTCCGGGCCAGCAGAGCCGGGCCTGCTCCGGATCTGCTATCTGGACCCAGCACAGCTGGGGCGGCTCCTCGAGCTCAGATATTTATTAAGATTTGGGGCGGGGGGGGGGGGGGTTCTATTTGTCCAGGAATGACGGGGATGGGAGAAGGGCTTTCTGGAGATGACTGGCAGGAGAGATAAGCCTGATGTGTGACTTTCTGACGCTTCGTTGGTTTGAAAATGAGTCCTGGGCCCAGATACGGGATTGACAGGGGGATCAGAGAGGGCCGGGAGTCAGGAGACCGGGTCCTAGTGCCTGGGGAGGGGCGGCTGCGCCACGAGTCACCTTGGCTGGGCTGCTGGGAAATGACAGGTCCCCAGGCTGCTGTGTTTTGGGGTCAGTGTTTTTGTGTCTCTGAGTGTTTGGGCTTGCCTTTGCTCCTGTTTTGGGAAGGAGCCCAAGTGCTTGGAGCTCACAGACAGAGGGCCAGGAACACACTGCTGTGTGGTGGCTGGACATTGTCCCTATGCACTCTGTCTACTCCCCCTGCCTGTGTCGCAGAAGGCCGGGCAGTACCAGCCCTCAACAGGCTCCTTTGTCCTTCTGATGGCTGGTTCAGCTGATGGGAGCCCTGGGCAGGGAGGAGAATAGGGTCATCGTTTCCATCCCCCTCCTTCCCTGCAGTGTGGCCGGGGGTCGCTATGACCCCCCTATCCAAGCCACAGTTCTGTCACGTGGCCCTCCCCGTACAGCTACCATCTCTAGGTGCCCTTTCCTTCCCTTTCAGGCCTCGGTGGTGACAGTTCCCCACTCCTGCAGGCCCTGGGGTCCTGCACCACCCTTGTCAACTCCCCTACACCCTGCCATGCCTCTGTAAACAGTCCCTTTATTAGCTGGGCGCAGTGGCTCACGCCTGTAATCCTAGCACTCTGGGAGGCTGAGGTGGGAGGACTGCTTGAGCTCAGGAGTTCGAGACCAGCCTGAGCAAGAGTGAGACCCCCGTCTCTACTAAAAACAGAAAAAAAAAATTAACCAGGAAACTAAAAATAGAAAAATTAGCCGGGCGTGGTGGTATGTGCTTGTAGTCCCAGCTTCTCGGGAAGCTGAGGCACAAGGATTGCTTGAGCCTGGGAGATTGAGGTTGCTGTGAGCTGGGTTGACACCATGGCACTCTAGCCTGGGCGACAGAGTGAAACTCTGTCTCAAAAAGAAAAACAGTCCCTTTACTAATATCTGTTTAATTTGAATGTGACGTCCCATTCCTGCTGGGATCCTGACTGATATACCAGCATTGAGGCAAAAGCGTTGCTCCTAAGCGTGCCTGGCGGTCCCGCAGACTGTCTCTTGCTTTAGTCGTGTTTGAACGGAGCAGCCCCATGACTCCTCCTCTTCCAGCCTCCACCGCCCCCAGCCTCCCATCCGGTCACAAGCTCCAAGACCATCGTCTCGGCCATCCCCTGCTCCCAGGACCAGCCGACACTGTTTTTGTGGTTAGCTCCTCACTGCCGACCAGCCACGCGCTCCCAGATTCATCAGAATTATCCCACCGGGGTGGAGGCTGCCGACGCCTGCCTGGCCAGCGTGAGTCTGTGGGATTCTATTTGAATCTACCTACCTCTCTCTGGGATTCTATTTTGACCTTGACCATGTGGCCCTGGAGGGTGTGGGCCACTTCTTGAGGGTGACTGAATGCCTCTCCTGAAAATGCAAAACCAGCCCCGTAGAGCAAAACCAGCACCCTGTCCGAACCCTCTTCCAGGACGTGCAAGAGCCATCCCAAGATGAGTGGGGCGAAACTGTGGATGCCTTGGAAGCCCATGGAAGCCACCCTGGCTGTGGAGAAGAACCTGAATGAGCCTCTTTTGGATCTGCATGCCCTGGGTTCTACCTGCAAGGCGCCCATCTCTGTGACTTCCTGGAGAGCCACTTTCTAGACGAGGAGGTGAAACTTTCTAGATGAGGAAGTTGGGCGACCGCCTGACCGAGCTCTGCAGGCTGGGGTGTAAGAAAGGCTCACCCACAAGCAGGCCTGGGAGCCTTTGGAGCCCAGGGGCCTTCAGGGGGCCCTTCTGCAACCCCTGGTGTCCGGGCTCCTGCTTGAGCCTCTTCCTCCAGCCACCAGGCAGCGTTTTAAACTCCCTGGGGCCCTCTCCAAAGCTATGGACCAAATGGCAGCAATAAAGCCTTTTGCAGTAAGAACAAAACACAAAACAAAGGTGCTCCCACGGGTATTTCCCAAAGTGGCCATCAGCGCTGGTGGAAACAGGCTTGTTGCCGGGGTTTCCAGAGGCTGCTTTCCTGCCCGTGCAAGGTGGCCCCACTTAGGGGTAGAGGGGAGGCCTCACTGCTGGGGTCAGAGGTAGGTGGCAGATCCTGCTATGCTTTTCCCTTCTTTCTTCTTAGGACTTCATGTTTCTCCTCTGTAAAATGGGAGTAATGATATCGTGGAGACACTAGGGGCCAGGCACCGTATTAAGTGCTGTGTGTGTGCATATGCACGATCACGTTAGTTTCCCCAGTCCTGCGAGATGGCTTCTCTTGGCATCCCTAACACACAGAAAGGAAACTGGGGCTCAGAGAGGTGGGGTGCCTTGCTCAAGTTCACACTGTCTGAAAGTGGTGGACTGGAATTCGAACCCAGGTCTCTCTCTGTGTATTTGAGACAGAGGGAGGGGTCACTCATTCCTTTTAATGGCTACCTGGTATCTTATTGCACACACATACCACTAATTAATTTATGCAATCATCTGCTGATGGATGTTTAGTTTCTTCCTATTTAAAAAAGTATTTAAAACAATGATACCATAAATTCACCAATTCACCTATGTCCACGTGTATCTTTTTATGTAATTCCTAGAAGTGTGACTGCTATGCCAAAGGGCATGTGCATTTGTAATTTGGATAGATGTTACCAAATTGCCTGGACTTGCGTAGAGATTATACCAGCAGCAATGTGAGATGCCAACTTTCTCTCATCCTCACCAACACAGTATGTTGGCAAGCTCTTTGATCTTTGCCAATCTGGTCACTAAAAGGTGTATCAGGTAGTTCTATTTTATTTTGCATTTTTCTAATGATGGGTGAGGCTGCATGTTTTTTTCAAATGGTTTAGATCTGTCTCTGTTTCCTGTGCTGTGAACTGTCTTCATATCCTTTGCTCATTTTTTCTATTATGTTACTGCTCTTTTTCTCAACAGAGCTCTAAGAGCTTATTATACACGTGGGAAATTAACCCTTCATCTGTGATAAGCACCAGATATTTCTCTCAGTTTCTTATCTTTTGACTTTGCTAATGGTGATTTCTGCCATGAAGAAATTTTCTATTTTTTTTTCTTTTTTGGCTTTGGAGTGTCTTGTCAAAGACCTTTTCCACATTAAGATTATTTTTAACATTTTGGCTGGGTGTCATGGCTCATGCCTGTAATCCTAGCACTCAGGGAGGCCGAGGCGGGAGGATCACTTGAGGCCAGGAGTTTGAGACCAGCCTGAGCAAGTGCAAGATCTGTCTTTACAAAAAATAGAAAAATTAGTTGGGCATGGTGGTGTGTGCCTGTAGTTCCAGCTACTCGGGAGACTGAGGCAGGAGGATTGCTTGATCCCAGGAGTGTGAGGTTGCTGTGAGCTACGATGACACCACTGTACTCTAGCCAGGTCGACAGAGCAAGACTCTGCCTCAAAAAATAAAAAATAAAATAAAAAATATTTCCCCATGGTTTCTTCTAGGCTGCTTATTATTTCATTTAAAAATATTTAAATCCTTGATTCATCTGTAATTTATTTTGATATAAGGTGTGAGGTATGGATCTAATTTTAATTTTTTTCTCAATGGTTGCTCAGTTGTCCCAACATGATTGAATAGTTCATTTTCTCAGTGATTCCCCCCAGCTTTATGAAGGCATAATTGGCAAATAAAATTGTATATGTTTATGGTGCACAACATGTTTTGATACATACTTTTTTGTGGCGAGAGCACTTAAGATATAATCTCCTAGCAATTTTCTGGCATATAATACATTATTATTGTACATAATTATTATACAACTGAACAATATATATTATTGTATATAATATTGACTGTAGTCACCATGGTATACAATATTTCTCCAGAACTTATTCATTCTATCTAACTGAAACTTTGTACTCTTTAATATCTTAATATCCTTAATATCTCCTAATTCCTCCCTCTCCGTACCCAAACCCTGGCAACCACCATTCTACTCTTGGCTTCTATAAGTTCAATATTTTTAGATTCCACATAAGAAGTGAGATCATGCAGTATTTGTCTTTTTGTGTCTGGCTTATTTCACTTAACACAATGTCCACCAGGTACAACTATGTTGTCACAAATGACAGGATTTTCTTCTTCTTTAAGGCTGAATAGTATCCCATTGTGTATGTGTGTATATATATATATATATCACATTTTCTGTATTCATTCATTTGTCAATAGACACTTAGGTTGATTCCATATCCTGGCTATTGTAAATAATGCTGCAATAAACATGGGAGTGCAGGTAATCTCTTCAAAGTCCGAATTTCAATTCCTTTGGATATATCCAAATTCCTTTGGAATTGCTAGATCCTTTGTAGCTCTATTTTTACTTTTTTGAAGAAACTGCATACTGTTTTCCATAATGAATGGCTGTACCAATTTACATTCTCGCCAACAGTCTACAAGTGCTCCCTTTTCTCCACATCCTTGGCAACACTTGTTATCTTTTGTCTCTCTGTTAATAGCCATTCTATTAATAACAGATGTGAGGTGATATCTCATTGCAGTTTTAATTTGCATTTTCCTGATGATTAGTGATGTTGAACATTTTTTCATATACCTGTTGGCCATTTGTATGCCTTCTTTTTATCCTCAATTATTTTGAATGCTCACATGTTTTTTAATTCATTTCTGTGCTTTGAATTTATTTCTGTTTTGTTCCATTGACATGTTTGTCTACTCACAAGTTACCTCCATATTATTCAAATTATTATAGTTCTATAATAAGTTTAAATATCTGATAGGGCTAGCCTTCTCTCCTTACTTTTCTTTTCAGATTTTTTTCTGGTTATTTTTGCATGCTCCTTTTTTTTCATATAAACTTCAAAGTCACCTCATCTCATTAAAAATTCCTATTGGTATATTTTGGAACATGTTGATGTCATAGATTAAGAGAATACTGATATAGCTTCATGATGTTAATTCTTCCTATCCAAGAACATGGTATGCCTTTCCATTTGTTCAAGTCATCTTTTGGGTCCCTCAGTAGCATTCTAGGGTTTTCTTTACATATATTTTGCACATTCCTAGGCATTTTATCTTTTTCATCACATTTGTAAATGTTTTCTGTTCTTTCATTAAATACCCCAGCTGGTGGTTATTTTTAAATATGAAGGCCATTGATTTTTGCATACTAATAATGTAGCCACATCACTGAATTACCTTATTGTTGGTAATAGTTTTTCAGTTGATTCTCGTTAGTGTACCAGGTGTACATTCTTATCTTCTGCAAATAATGATCATTTTACCTTCCCTTTTTAATTTTTATATATTTAAAATTTCTTTTAAATTTTATTGCTTTAGCTAGTACCCACAGAACACAGTGAGATAATTATGAAGATAGTGGATGTCCTAGTTTTGTTCTTGACTTTAATGAAAATGCTTTCAGTATTTCCTCATTTGGGGTTAAGGTGGATATCTTTTAGGACATTAAGAAGTAGCTGTTTGTTCTTATTTCACTAAGAGTTTTAACAAATTAAATATGGTTGCTGATTTATGCTTAGATCCTCTAAGGTGTTAAATTAATAGATTTCCTGACATTAACCTCCTAACATTTCTTAAACCCATTTGATCATGATATATAATAGCATTCTTTTTCTGTGTTGCCAGATTCCATATGCTACTATTTTATTTGGAGTTGTTGCATGAAATGCCTGAGTGAGATGGTTCTGTCATTTTCTGTGCTCTTCCAGTTGGGTATTGGTAAGAGTATTAATGTTATGTTCACTTCATAAAAATAATCTAGAAGCTTCCCTTTTGTCTATGCCCTATTACAGTTTATTAAATAGCACTAGAGAGATCCGTCCCTTGAAGACTTAGGTGAGTTGAGGGGCTAAACTTAGTGTGCAGCGGGCCCCTGGGAAGAGGGTCTCAGTGACTCGATAACACTGTGACCTCTGTGGCTGGTCTGGCAGGACAATTTCAGTGGTGCTGACCACAGACCCAGAGGTGCAGACTCCCAGGTCCTCCCTCCCACCATCCCGGACCTCCAAGCTCGGTGGGCCTGCGAGTTTTCCAAACAAAAAGGTCACAGCAAAGCTGGGTGGGAAGACACAGTCAGGGCGAAAAGGGCTGGACGTGGAAGAGACAACGTTCTAGGCTTGACTCGGGTATGTGGCGGGCTGCTGAGGCTGGGCTCCAGGCACCTCTTGCCTCCGTCTGGGTAGCCAGGTCTGCCCCATCCCGCCCGCGCCGGGACAGCAGCCTCCTGTTCTCTCTGTCCTTACGTCTCCAGGTGGCCGTGGGGGCTCTGCCTGTTCCCGGTCGCGTCGCCTTCTGCTACGGCACTTTGTGTCCAGTGACCGGCAGCGGGTGGGCAGCTTCCAGTCATTTCTGTGTGTGGGCGAAGGACGCTTCTTCCCGACACTCCACAAGCACAGCGTTATGAGATGCGGTCCCCCTCCCCACCTCCTCCCCGGCCTCCCCCTGCTCCCGCCCCTTCAGGCCTGCCGGCACAGTTGAATTTCCAGCCATGGTATTTCTTTCTAGCCCGTGACAACCTCAGGTGGAAGCAATTTCACCGTCTTGTAACTCACCGGGTCATTATAATTAGTATCCGGGCACCCGGGGCGAGGGCGGAAGGAAGCAAGGGAAGAGTTGATCCAGCCAGGCGGAGAGCGGCCTCTGTGGGTGGGGGCGGGGCGGGGCACCCCTCCCTCCCGCTTCAGCTTGCAACTCCGGTTTTCTCTGGCTCTGAGTCCACATGCACCCCTTCCCAAGAGAGGGGCCTGAGAGCCCACGTCTGAGGCCGGGGTGGCACGAGGGGCCCTGGAAGGAGAGGAGGCACAGCACCTCCCCTCCCCCTGCCCTAAAGGACGTGGTGTTCCTCTGTGCCACCCCTCCCTGCCTCTGGGTCCCTGCAGTCCCAGAGCCAGAACCCCCCAGAGCTGCTGGTGGCGGCAGTGGAGCAGACTGGAGTGCAGCCCAAGGCACAGCAGGAGTGGAGCGTCTCCCAGACAAGCTCCCGGCGTTGAGGGGAACAGGGAGCCAAACTTCTCATCATGTTGGTAAAGCTGTTTTGGTTGCAGCAGAAATGGACATAAGCAAGAAAGAGGGTTTACGGTTAGGATACTGGGCTGTCTGACTCAAAGTTACGGAGAGGCCAACCGGCTCTGGGAAGAGGCAGAGCTGAGGTCACCCCAACAACCCTGGAGGTAGGAAGGGGTGGTCTCCCCTCCAGCTCATGCAACTGGCCTGACTCAGCTCGCACGCTCCCGGTCTCTGTGTTTTCCAAATTCCTCCTAGAGACTCATTTATTCATGGAATATTTGTTGAGTCCCTCCTGTGTGGTAGGCAGAACTCTGGGCACTAAGGACACAGCAGTGATCCAAGGAGACAGATGCTTCTTTTGCATCTCACATTGTCCTGGGGACAGAATCTGGTCAGCTCTCTTTGGGGTAGGGGTCCACCCCTAAGCCCATCAGCTGTGGCCAGGTAGGGTTCGTGAGCCAGGAGCTCACCCCCAGTGGGCTGTACTGCAATCATCACAAGGCCCTTTAAGACACACATCAGCTCTCGAAAGGCCTTGCTGAAAGCAGGCAGTGGCCTTAAAAGAAACGAGGCATGGTGGAGCCCATTCAGTCACCTAGACAGCGAGCGTTTGCTCTGGGCAGACTGGGTGTTTTCAAGGAGCATCCTGCACGCCCTCCCCCGACCCCCAAGGCTCTCTGGATCCTCTACATCCAAGCAGGGGGAGCAGGGCTGGGAAGGCCCTCCATCCCTGCAGCTTCCTCCCTGCACCAGACCTGACTCACCAGGGCCTAGGGGTGAGGGTTGCAGTTCTCCCTTTCTGCTATCTTCTGCCCCTGCCCTGGCTGGAAGCTTCTGGGGACAGGGACCAGGCCTGCCCCTTCTGGTACCTGCCATGGCAAGAGCCAGCCCAGGGCTCGGGGCAGTCTTGGTGGGAGCTGTGACATACTGCTTCCCACACCCCATCTCTGACCACCACACCCCCCCAGGGACCAGGTCTGCTTTGTTCCCTGCCCCTCCTCTGATTCTACAGCTCAGAGAAGAGGCTCAGCAGCTTGCCTCACTTCCCCTCCTCGTCCAACCCCCCTGATTTTCCTGCCTGAGCCCAGGGAGCCCTGGCTTAGCTGTGCCTGGTCTCCATAGAAGTGCCTGGACGCCTGTGAGGACTTCCCAGGAAATTCCCAAATCAATCACTCTGGGCTTCCCACTTTAGACCCAATCTGTAAGGTCCTGGGCCACCACCCCTCCCGGGCCAGAGCCCTGTAAGGGAACCGTTTATAATAATACCATTATTCTCCTTAGCCGGGGGCAGGCTGGGCCCTCACTGAAGCGGGCTTGCCATTAGAACCCTGCAGAAACACAGTAATAGCCTGCACAGAAAGCCATTTGTAATGTTGCAATAATTCCCATGATTCATTAAACAGGAATGGAAAATGATAACATTTCCCCTGGAAAAAAACTCCTCCTGGAGTTGCATGCTGAGTTCACTTGGCTCAACTATTTTATTGACTAAGCATCTTGTTGTGCTGATGTGAGGACCACACAGGCCCAGGCCATTTAGTTTTACATCAGCTGAAATGAAAGCAGGGAAGGGGGTCCCGTAGGGGCCAGGGTTTGACCTTGGAAGGGAACCGCTGGGGCCAAGGGTCCATTTGTCCAAGTCCCGTTCAGCGTCCTCTCCTCTGGGAGGGCGTGGCGTGGGAGGGCTTGGGTCCCCCTGTGCCCGAGCCCCGAGCTTGCCTTGCTCAGCCCCGTGGGGTGCCGCCTTGGGAAACGCGGTGCGGTTGCCCAGCCTCTACACGCGTGATCCGTGAGCCCCAGTGGCTTGCTCAGCTCCTCCCTTTCCTTTTATGGTCTCAGACCGCCAGGCCTTTGGGATCCCTGGCGGAGAGGCCTCTGGCACCCAGCTTGCTTCCAGTGCCTCCTCTTCCTCCGCTGCGCTGCCCCAGTGGAGGCCTTCCCGTCGCCTGCCCGCACCGCCTTGCCTTGCCCAGCTACTCAGCTGCCGTCTCCAGCCTCCCCAACGAAGCCGCCACAGTGTGGCCAGAGTCATTGTTCCAAGAAGCGAAGATGACCACATTTACTGTCTTGCTTGGAACCTCTGCAGGATCCCCACTGCCTGGTGGGCTCACTCCAGGATGCACTGTGCGGCATTCAGGGCCTTTCCCAAGCTGGCCTCGGTCTCCCTTTCTGACCTAACCTCCAACGATCTCCACCCTTGCCCCACCACGCACTCTAGGCTTCAGTGAACCTTCAGGGTCATGCGGGGTCCCCAGGTGACGCCACGTGTGTTCATGCCTTTTCTATGCTGTTCCCTCAGCCTGAAATGCTCTTGCCTTTCTTCATTCCTTGGGGAATCCTGGTTTCCCCCTGGAACAAGCCATTCCTGAAGTCCTCCCTATCACAGTTAACAGGCCCCCTCCCTCCTGTTGTTCAGCATCAAACCTTGGTGTTACCATTTTCTCCTCTTTCTCTGATACCCTGGATCCCTATAGCTGACCTGTCACCAAATCCTGTTGGCTCTAACTTCAAAATCTAGCAAGACTCTGACCATTTCCAGGGGCTTGCTTGGATTATTGTGGCCTCATCTGGGGCCTCCCTGCCTCTGCCTTTCCTCTCCACTCCCATCCACAAATCTGAGCACGTTGCTCCTTTGCTGAAACGCCCTTCACTGGCATCCTGTCTCACTCAGAAAGCGGTCCATAGACCCCACCATGTCCGTGAAGACCTTGAACAGCCTGACACCTGATCTCCCTGCTTCATTTCCTCCTCTTGTCTCAGGGCCTTTGCACTTGCTGTCCTGTCTCACCTGAGTGCTCTGTTCCCCACCCCCACCCCACCCCAGTTATCTGCAGTGTCACCTTCTCGGTGGGGCCTTTTCCAGCCTTCTTTAAAGTTGTGAACTCCCCGTATCTGTTCCTCTGGCACTCCTGTTTTCCTCTTTCCTCTCTATTTTTCTTCATAGCATGCAGCACCACCAACACAGCACATATTTTATTATTTTTGTTTGTGTAGTTTCTTTTATTTTAATTTTGTTTCCCTCCACTGGACTATAAGCTCTATGAGGACAGGGACTTTTTTAGTGGGTCTTTTTTGTTCACTTCCATATCTCCCTAATTGTGATTGCACATGTTAGATGTGCAAGATGCATCCATTGAATGAATGAGAGATGCCAACTTCCTACTCAGCTTTCTCTGAGCCCAACAGGGTTGGGAGTGTCCCTATGAAGACACTGAGGCCTGGATGGAAAGAGACTTAGGGTCAGTGGCAGGGCCAGGAGGAAACCCTTGGTTTCTCAGGTGACAGAAGCAGGACCCTCAGGACAGATCTGGGCCCCTGCCACGGTTGGGGACAAAGCACTCCCAGATCCTCAACACAGAGCTAGGAGGAGGCTGGTGGCTTCTGCTGAGCAGGTCACATTCTAGCCATCAGCAAGTGTGGACCCAGCTGCTGCAGCCATATGTTCCCAACAACGTCCTGACTCAGAAACTGCCTTGACGCTCTCTCACAACACACTCTGCCGAGTGATCTTCCCAGAAATGGAGCTGATCGGGAACTTGTGAGGAGCAAGGCTGGCCCGGAGTCCCCTCCTCTCACCCACTCTGATGAGCGCTGAGGCTGCTCACCGGGAGTGGAGAACAGCACTCACAAGCAGGGACTCCAGGCCTCATGGACCCGAGGGAGCAGAGGCTGAGGACAGTCGCCCCTCCTCTGTGACCACTACTCCCATCGCCCCATGTGTCTGGACTCTGTCTCAGCACTGCCCAGAGAGGGCCTGGGGTCTGGCATCTTGTCCGCCACCCCTGCCATGAGCCCTGGGCAGGAACCAGCTCCTCCCCGGCAGAACCACACACACTCCGGCCAGCTTAGAAAATATTTGATGGATTTACAAGAATCAAACTGGTGTCCGCTCAATGCTGGGGTGAGCCCTTCTTTAGGTTCCTGCAGGCCTGGTTGTTTAGCTTCTCCTCACACCCTTCCTATAGTAAGGAGGTTACTACCTAATCAAGTTCCAGTCTCGTTTGGGTTTTCTAGAATCAGACCCTGAGACCAGGACTAAGTGCAACTAGCTTACTGGGAGGTGCCCCAGGAAATGCTGATGGGGAGAGGGAGGTCAGACAGGGAAGGAAGGGACCCAACATACAGAGCGTGATGCGAGGGCGTGGCCCCGTGGACACTTGGAGCTTGACTTTGCTGCAGACAGGGTAGAACATGTCTCAGAGTTATCCCAGTGGAGGCAGAAGAAGCTGGGCTGTTGCTCACCAACTCCCATCCGTCATTGGCTGTCACTAACTTCGGGTCCTTCCAGCTACCTGGGCCCAGTTGGAGCATGCTCCAACTGGCTTTCCACCAGAAAGCCAGTCTTGGGGCTGAGAGTAAGCTGGGGGCACGGCGGGGCCCTGACCGCAGCTGCTCTGCTGCAGAAGGGTCCCTTCCGCCCCGGGCATGTCCTCTCAGGGCTCTGTGCACCCCCTGGTCTTTGTCTAACCTCCAGTCACTGGTTCCACCCCCACAGCTCCTCTCCTGTCTCTCTGGCCGCCCCCCCGCCCCCCGCCCCCAGTGCAAGGTGGGTCCCTTGCCTTAGATCCGGCTCCCAGCGGCTTTCCCGCTCCAGTCTCAGCTCGCTCCGGCCAGTTGTCTCTTTCTCTTCACAGCTGCAAGCATGAGCTTTTGAAATGCCCCATCGATGCCCTTCTCACGCTGCACACGTGTTGTCGCGTGCTGACATCACCTTAGACTGCGCTCAGGAGGGTAGGAACCGGGGATCCTGCCCCAGACACTTAGTAGGTGCTTAGCAAGTGTAGATTGAACTGAACTGGCCATGCAAACCCAATCATGTCCCTCCCCTGCCTAACTGCCGTCACTGGCTCCCAGTGTCTCGAGGGGAGAGCCCAAACTCCTCAGTCTGCCAGCGTAGCCTGCCCCTGTGGACATCTCCAGATTCAGGTTCCAGAATGTTCTCTCCCAGACCTCCATCTGCCCATGCAGGAGTCTCAAGCATCCCTTCCTTTTCTTGGCTCTAGCAGAGGAACAGACTCAAAGCCTTCAGGGACCAGGTTAGAAAGTAAGGAGTGAAGCAGGCAGGTGGACGGCAGTGGGGAGTGGTGGCGACTGCAGCAAACCACTGAGAGCTCATGTCCCACCTACGAGTGTTTATGTTCTAATGCCCGACCCCAGCCGGGCTCTGGCTGAAGGGATGCAGCCTGCTTTGTTTGCAGCGCCCTCTTCCTGCCCTCCTTCAGAATCCAGTTCCGATGTCACCTCCTCCATGAAGTCTGCAAGGATTCTCCTGGCTGGAAGGACTTTGTCTACTCTATTGTCACAATCTTTGGAGCATCTAGTAGACTATCTGTGTTCCTTTAAAAAAAATTGAGCCCTCACTATGTATAGGGATCCCTGCCAAGGGACTTCTATGTATTTTATCTCACTTAATATATCTTTCTAACTTAAAATGTTTGTTGTTGGGAAATATGACACATACACAGAAAAGTCCATAAAATATAAATATACAAAATAACAAGTAGTCATAAAGCAATCATCCATGTAAACACCACCCAGGTCAAGAAATAGAACTTACTGGTGAGGAAATATGGGCCCAGAGAGTTTAAGTGATTGCCCACTGATCACACAGCTAATAAGAGGGAGAATTGGAATTTGAACTTGAGGGTATCTGCCCCGGGAGCATCATTTTATCACACCACAGCCACCTTACCTGCGACTAGGGTTGCCAGATTTAGGAAATGAAAGTATAGGATGCCCAGTTTAATGTGAATTTCGGATAAACAACAAATAACTTTTGGTATAAGTATGTCCCATGCAGTACTTGAGACATACTTACACCAAAAGGTTATTTGTTTATCTGAAATTCAAATTAACAAGTGTCCTGTATTTTATCTGGCAACCCTATGGGCCATGTCGCTTGGTCTTTCTTGTGTGATGGTCATTTCAGTCTGTGTCTCTCCTCTCCCTCTCAGGATGCTTTCGCAGGGCAGAACTCTGCCTTCTTCACACCTGAGGTCCCCATATACACCCCAGGCCAGGCTTGGGGGGTGCTCAGTAAATGCTGCTTGTACGCATTGGATATAAATTATTAACCCTGGGCAAGACTGTGGGGTAGTTTCTGCTGAACTTGGCCTGCCTCTGTCCTTAGCAGATCTTCGATGCTTTAGAGAAAGGAGATGAAAAGCAGTTGGGTGTCCCCCTTCCTCTACCCTGACCCCTGTTGTAGCCCTGGCTGTCTGCTCCTGAGACTCAAGCTCACACTGGAAGGACTGGCTAGTTATAGGACCTGGAGTCCCTGATCTGAATGTAGTCCCTTATCCTAGGAGCATGGCGGGGGGGTCTGAGAGGTGTATTGTTCCCATTATACAGATGAGGAAACTGAGGCTCAGCAAGGCTAAGTGATCTGCCAGAGGTCACACAGCTGGTTTGTTTGTGTTTGTTTCTATTCTAAAGGGATTACATAGTTGGTGGAAGTGGGGCTAGAGCTAGGTCTGACTCTAGTGCTCTAGTTCCCTGTCCCACCTCAGGACTGTGGCTTCCCAGCCTAGGGGACCCTTTCTGGCAAAAGAGATGAGTCTTGCATGGGTGGAGGTTGGGGATGGGGAGAGGTGGAGGCCATCCTCACAGACATCGGTGGGGAGGGTCTAGGCTGACCCTCAGTCACAGCCACTCCTGGGTAGATACTCCAGGGGCCAAACTGTCCCCCTCACCCACGCACTTCAGGGCAGACCATGTCCGCAGGGTAGTGGAGGCGGGTGGGCTGGTTAGGGGAGGGTTCCTTTGTTGTTGACGTTTCTGGGCCGACCCCAGGCTCAGGTTGTCATTGCCTCAGTCTCACTTCACTTCATTAGCCAAAAAAGCAAGTCATTCATCAGCCGCTGCTCAGTGTAGAGCTGGGCCAATTGCAGCCAAGTCCTTCTCGCTTGGCTTTGCAGCTCTGCTGGAGCCGGGGACCCCCACGGGCTTATGCGGCTCCTCAGGACGTGCTCAGGGCCTCAGCCACACTTGGTGTGTGGGTACCTATGGTGTGTGCATCTAACCCTGCACCTGCGCTTCTCACCTGGGCTTTCGTCCACTCCTGAGCCCTGGCTGTAGGAGGGACATGCACAGACCAGAGTGTGACCAGAGGAGGGGCGACTCAGGGTGGAGGGGACTCATTGTGTTGTCCTTGTTGGAGGGGCAGAGGGCAGGCATTGTGGTCCCCAGCTGTGGGTACAGAGGGCAGTGCTCTCTGCCCAGCTCGGGATCAGGGTCAGGGGTCAGGGATGAGGTGTGTCTGGGCTGAGACCACTGCGGCCTCCCATCCTGGGCTGTCCCCTGGTAACCAGAAGCCGTGAAATGAGGTGTTTCAGTTCCCCGAGCCAGAAATGGGCAAACCACAGGGAGGGCGATTTGCTTTGCAGATACCGCTGCTGCAGCTGGCGGCTGTGCGCCCGAGCGGCCACTTCTCCCGCCCCGCCCGCCTAGGCCTGGGGACACAGCCCCTGCTCTTCCCTAAGCCCTGGGGACAGGGAGGACAGGAGCACCACCCTGCGCCCCAGCTCCACAGACCCGAGGACCCTGTGGCCTCCTTCCGCTGGCCGCCCACAGCCCCCACCCCGGGCAGCAGCACCTCGCTCCCCCGCATGCAGACAATGCGTATTTATTAAGTGCTTCCTTTGATTTAAGGATTTTTCCAGGTGCTGGGGAGCACAGCACATAAAACCGTTGTATTCCTAGAGACCTCGTTCTGGGAGGCGGGGGAGACCGACCACAAACATTAATAAGTAAAATCGAGAATATGTGCGATGTGACAAGTTTCATGAAGAAAAATGAAGCCGGGATGCAGGATGGGGAGTGGTAAGGGCTGTAACTGTAATTAGTGTGGGGAGCAGACGTGAGCCGGTACCGAAGGGAGGGAAGGAGGGAGCCCGGCAGGTTCCTGGGGGAGGAGAGGGCCAGGCAGGTGGGGGGACTCCCGGTTCAAGGACACATGGTGAGGCAGGACCCCTCTGTCGGGGGCTTGGGGCTGGGGAGGGGTTAGGAAACCGAAGCCCTGCAGACTCGTTGTCTCGCTGCCATTCGCTGAGCACTGTCGCCAGCCGGGATCTGCCCCGGGTGTCTCCACAATGTCATCTCCACAGTCTCATGATGACCCTGGAGGGTTAGCACTAGGACCATTCCCACTGGATAGATGAGGAAACTGAGGTTAGGGGAGGTAACATGACTGTCCACAGACAACAAAAGAGCCCTGACTGGAGCCCAGACAGGTGAGACCCCCAACACCATACTCTTCGTGTCTCATGGTCTCCCAGAAATGGATAAAAAAGGCTATCAGTTATTAAACCCAGCCTCACTTTGGGGAGATTTGCATTCAGTTCTCTATGATTTCTTCTGGAAGGAGCCCCTAGGTTAGAGCATTCTGGGTGTTTGCTCCTTCCTGAGTGTTCTGTCTCCACATTTAGGGCTTCTCTGTTTTCCACGGACCTACGCAACCTTGGGGTGCCTGGAGGCTCCATGGTCCACGCTGAATTCTGTCTACCATCTTGCCTCCTCCAAGGTGTCTTTCCCCACTGAACCTTTGCTACCTGGTGGCTGCTTGTCTCCCTGCCCAGTCCTGACACCAAAGTTGCTGCCTGCAACAGGCCGAGTTCTGACCCATCCTCCTCCTCACCAAATTCGCATGTTGAAACCCGAATCCCCAGTAACTCTGAATGTTTTTGGAGGTAGGGTCATTAAAGAGGTAATTAAGGGAAAACGAGTTTGTTGGGGTGGGCCTTAATGCAATATGACTGTTGTCCTTGTAAGAAGAGCAGGTTAGGACAGACACCTACGGAGGGAAGACCTTCGGAAGACGCAGAGAGAAGACGCCCCCTGCAGGCCAAGGAGAGCGGCCTCAGGAGAAACCAACCCTGCTGACACCTTGACCTTGGACTTCCAGCCTCCAGAACTGTGAGAAAATAAATTTCTGTAGTTTAAGCTACCCAGTCTGTGAACTGCCGTGCAGCCCTGGAAAACTAAGACGCTTCCTTTCCCCTTTTCCAAACCCCTGGTTGCCTCTCCGGGCTAGGAACCCAGCAAGCCTCACCTCGTGTTCCCGCTGTGTCCTGGGGAATAGAGGTCGAGCCTCGCTGACATCCCGTCCACCGACAGCCGTCAGAGCAGTGCTCGCCCAGCCGACACTCCAGTATGCAGCTCTTCCGCCACGCTGCCCTTCTGACACACAGGCGTTCTGCCACCCTGTCACTCTGATACGCTCGCCGGCAGCCTCGCTTGTGTCCTGCCCGCCACAATTCCTCCAAACTGACACGGAGAAACATAGACTCTGGCCGCAGCCTCGTTCTGCCACGCTGACATCTCGCCCCACGGACACTCTCGGTGCTCTGAGACACTGACCCCTCCATATGCTGACCTTCCTGTTGCAATGCTGGGGTGGCCAGCCTTCTGGTTCCACTGGCTAATGCGCGTTCTGTTCGGTTCTCTCGTTCTCCCTGCATCTCCAACACGTTCCAGCTGCCAGCCCACCGCCCTGCCATTGTCCACTACCCCGCTATCGTCCTGGTCATCCTCACAGTAGCCTTGTCCACTGGCTTGGCCCCATGCTGCCTCCACCCACATCAGACCCAGGAGCCTCTCCCTCCCCTGGCGCCCTACTCTAACTGCTCCCATGGAGCCACTAGACGTGCCTCAGGCTGCTCACACCCCCTTCCGGGGAGCAGCTGCACGGGTGGAGCTGCAGGGAACAGGCAAGGGTCCCTGCCTGGCTCCAGAGTTCGTGCTTGGTCAACTCCACCTTCTCTGCAAGCTGCTCCATTTCTAAGGTTTGGGGAAAACCTGGAGCTGGTGGATGAACACTGAACTGAGAGTCGGGTTCAAATCCTGCCTCTTGCTCTTAAGGGCTGCATGAACTTGGGAAAGCGGCCTGATGTTCCTGGACATTTGTAAGCGGGGCTGGTCCTGCCTCTCAGGCTTCAGATGGAATAGCGGGTAGAAGCTGCTTTATCTACTGCGAAGTGCACGTGGGTGGGAGGGGCTGCTGGGTATCTGGCGTGGTCACCTGCTCCACTTTGAGCTGCGCTCGAGCCTGGGCCCGTCACTCATCTACGAGAAAGTCCCTCTCAGAGGGTAGGGAGGCTTCATGTCCCCAGGGCCTGGCCCAGCCCCCATCCACGCCCCCATCCTGCCCCCTCCACCAACTGAGCCCCGCCCACCAGCACACTTCCAGGCTATTTCACACGCAAACATGTTTCTGTTCTTCTGCCTAGAAAACAATTTGCCCCGACCATAAAGTCCCTTGAATACAGCACCTCCCTTCTCATATATCTCACTTATCTTTCCTTCAGGGTCAAGTTTCTAGAAGGAATAGTTTAGATGTAATTAATTCAAATCCTGGCTTTAAATGCAGCTGTATGTCTTGGGCAAATTCCTTTGTTTCTCTGTGCCTCAGTGGCCTCATCTGTGAGGTGGGCTTAATAATCTTTACCGACGGCATGTTAGGAAGATTAACTCCGAGTCTGCACGTGAAGCACACAGTGCAGTGTGGCACGTAGTAAGGGCTAATTGAATAATTCATTGCTGCTATTGTTCTTGTCATTTTAGCCTCGCCTCCCATGTTGTCCTCAATCAGCTGCAGCTTGGCTTCCTCTTCCCTCCCCGACCCTCCCCCCCCCCCACAAAGCTCTTTGGCTTGAGTCACCAGTGGCTTCCCTGTGGCCACTCCCCATTTCCCTCCTGGGTGCTGTCCCAGCGTCTCTGCCCGATTTGACACGGCTGGAGGCTGGCCGAAGTCCTGTGATGAACGCCAGCCTGTGGCCAGCGGGAGGCTCATGGGACAGCTCCACGACAAATGAAGGGCCTGGTCCAGGGCTCGCCACCTTGTGAGTGCTCAGTGTCTGTCGCTGGGGGCCTTCCCAGAAACAGCTCTGAAAGTGTAAGAAAATTAACACTCCTGCAAGCTCCAACGTGTTTGGAGGTTAGTTCTGGGCTGAGGCTCAGTCATTTCCGAGATGTTCAAAAGGAATTTGGACTGGCAGCCCCTTGAGGGTAGCAACTGTGCTTCATTTGAACAGCGCAGGGCAGTATTCACAGTTCTCTGTTGAAGATGAACAGAGGGACGGGGGTGAAGGTCCACACGGAACCGGCTCTGTCGGTCTGTGCGGTTAGGAGGAGGAGCGGGGTGGGGGTGGGGTGGGGTGGGCGGTTAATGCTTCCACGGGGTGAGTATGCAGCTCCGTATCCGCAGTTCCAGGGAGGAATCTTTTTCCTTTTTAGCTCAGGCAGCCTGGCCCCGGCATTGCACAGCTGCCTGGTTTGATCTCTTATTTATTACAGAGAATATTCTCTGTTATGATGAGTGAGGGGGATGGAGTTTCAGGAGCCCAGTTTTCACTGCTGACTTGTGGCCAGCCTGTTCAGGACACTGGCACCTCCACTGGCCCCGCTGGCACTGCATTCATTCTCTCACTCATTCACTCTTTCATTCATCAAATGTGCTGAGCACCCATCACATGCCAGATACTGAGCCAGGTGGGGGAGAGGCCAGAAGAACAAATGTAGGAGCAGCTGAATAATGGCCCCCAAAAGTATTCATGTCCTAATCCCTAGAACCTGTGACTCTTACCTAATATGACAAAATGAAATTTGCAGATCTGATTGAGGTAAGGATCTTGAGATGGAGAAATAATTCTGGATTATCCAGTGGGCCCAATGTCCTTAGAAGGTGGAGGCAGAAGGAGGTTTGGCGCAGAAGAGGGGACAGTGACGTGGGCAGAGGTTGAAGCGATGCCCTTGCTCTGTGAGGATGGAGGGAGTGGCTGCAAGCCAAGGAATGCGGGTGGCTGCTGGCAGCTGAAAAAGGCAAGGACACAGGTTCTCCCCTCAGAGGCTCCAGAAGGAAAAAGCACTGCCAACATCTTGACTTTAGAAGAGTGGAATTTCAGGTTTCTGACCTCCAGACCTGTAAGAGAATACATTGGTGATGTTTTACAGTACTAAGTTTGTAGCAATCTGTTACAGCAGCAATAGCAAACTAACACCACTGCCCTAAGATACCTACCATCTAGGGGAGAAAAGGCACCCTTGCACAGGGACTGGTGCTAATAGGGTACGGTGGAAGAGGGAGGGATAAACAGAGGCTGCAGCCTACCCTGCAGGGTAGAGGAGCAACCTGGGCAGGCATCCCTGGGGAGCTGCTTGCTAATCTCATGCAAGGCATGTTGGGATATTCCCCAGGAGGACAATGGAGGAAGGGGAGGGCAGAGGGGGCTGTAGGAGCACATGGCGGCAAGTGCAAAGGCAGAGCTGGCGTGGGAAATGACAAGGCCCATTTGGGAGCAGCGGGAGGGTGGCTGGGTCAGATCGTGGCCTTCATGTTAGGGGGCTGGGACTTGACCCTGCGAGCAATGGGAAGCTATTGTGAGCTGCGTGAATAGCTCCAGTTCTTCAGCCCTCCCTGCACCCAGGCCCATTGCTGGGAGACTTCGAAGATCCTCCCATCAAGGGCAGAGTATATTTTCCCACCGCATCATACTAGGTCAGCTGTGTGTCTTGCTTTGGACCTTACAGTGATACGGGTTGACCATGTGACAATTCTGAGCCTAGGTCTCAAGAGGTCTCTCCTCTGCTGGTCCTAGGAGGAGGCTGTGCCTGGTGAGGCCCACAGTGGAGCCAAGCCCCCAGCTCACCTGCAGACTATGAGTGGCCTCGGCCAAGGTCAATTGACCCCAGGCAACCTGCAGATGTATGAGCTGCAATAACAAATGACACTATTCTAAGCCACTGAGTTTTGGGTGGTTCGTTATGCAGCAATGGCAGCTGACTGGTACACCAGTGAGGCATTCACAGGAAGAGTGACATGGCCAGATCTGCACTTTAGGAAAACCTCCCCGGTGTCGAGACACCGGAGGGTGGATTGGAGGAGATGAATGTGCAGGCGGTGATCTGGACGAGAGGTGCTGAAGGCCTCCTAAGGACAGGGAGGAGGAGACAGATACAAGCAGCGCTCAGGAGGCAGACTAGACAACAAAGCTGAGTTACACACTAGAACCGTTAAAGGAGAGAGGAGATCTGGGTGATGCCAAAACTTCCGGCACTGGACACTGCATTGCAACAGGGTACACGTGCAGGTAAAGTGACAAGCTCTGATGCGTTGGTTTGCTATGGCCAGGATACAGTTATATCAATAATTACAAGTCTGGAACTCGAAGACCTGGCCTGGGGAGCATCAAAGAATTAGTGACAATGAATTAGGGATGAATTAGTGAAAGTGGATGAAGGTGTTGACAATAAGCAGAAAAGAGGGCCAAGGTTTGGACCCTGGAAACCCCCACCCTTTATGGAGCAGATGGAGGAAGAGGAGTCCAAGACAGCAATGGAGGACAGTCAGAGAGGAGAGAGGAGAACCATGCGGGAGCCGGGGTCCAGAAGCTCTCAGAGAGAACGCATGGTCAGCAGTGTCGTGGGCACGTTCCAGGGAGGATGAAGACCCAGGGGGTTGTGGGATGAGCCCAGGACCTGGCCAGGGGACAGTCCGGGGTCACCTTGGTGCAAGCAGTTCCAAAGGTTGGAGGCGGGTGGTGGGAGGGGAGGTGGGGTGGAGAGAATGAGTGGAGGAAGCCCCCGGCGTGAGGGGGCAGAGAGGGCACCTCAGGGTGGAGGGAGTGAGCGTGGTTTGTCGTCCACAGTTCTGAGCAAGGGAGAGAAATGGTCTGATTGAGATTTTTAGAAAGATCACTCAGGCTGTTGCGTGGCTACTGGATTGTGGGGTGGCGAGTTGTGGGAAGCCAGGACAGCGGTGAGGAGACTAGTTTAATGATCCAGGAGAGAGATGACGGTGGCCTTGACCAGGGTGGTGGCAGTGGAAGTACACAGCTGGAAGAAACGGCCAGATTTGTATTTTTTTTCTTTTTGGCACCAGGACCGGAAGGACTTGGCCACGGATTGGATTGTGTGCGTTTGTGTGTGCATGTGCGTGTGTGCGTTGTGTGTGTGTGTGTGTGCATGCATGTGCATGCACAAGGAGAGGAATGTGGGATGGCTTCTAGGTTTTTGGCTGAGTAGCTGGGGAGGCTGGGGGAAGAGCAGAAACATGTTTTTTGGAAGGGGAAGATTGGGGACTCATTTTGTCTTAGAGATATTGAGTTTAAAATGCTTATTAAGAAATGCAAATGTAGATATTAAAGAAGCAGATGAAAGTGTGTATCTGGTGTTCAGGGGAGAGGTTTAGGCTGGAGATACAAATTCAGAGTCATCAGTGTGCACTGAGCATTTAAATGCCTGTGGCTGGGTGAGAGTTCCTTGGGAGAGATGGAGCTACCTGTACTTGCTCAGCACTGTCTTTTCTGTTAGCCTCTAAATGCCACAAAGGCCTCCCTTGTCCACCTCCCTCGTGCATGGCTGTGTGCCGGTGCCTAGACCAGAGCCTGGTGTATAGAAGGTGCTCAATAAATGCTCATTTGAGGAATGAGGTGCATGAGTGTCATAGGATTTGGGTCACAGAGCTGAGAGGGTCTGAGCGTGTCAGCCCGTGGGCAGGAGCTGCCGTGTTACTGTTCAGGAGGGAACGTCATGAGCCATTTCTCTTTCCCACGGCCACACCTGTGCTCCTATCGTCTCCTCTGCCTGGGATCCCCTGCGACCCCCCAGGCCCCGGACCCGAGAGGACAAATCCTGCTCCCCCGGCCACTGAGCGTTATGAACGCCGAGGGCAGCTATGCCACCCAGCTCCCACTGCCTCACCCTGTCCACAAGGAGGTCGAGAGGATTCCCCAAACCCCCTGAGCTTCGAGAGCTTGGCAGGCACCGGACAGGACAGGAAATAAGGGGGGTCTGGCGGGTCTCTCCCCCACGACTTGCCTTCCGCGTGCACACAAACCCTCATCCTACACTCTCGCAAGGAGGGAGGTCAAGTTAGGAAAATGCATATTTTCTACATTTTGCAAAATGAAGACTTTTGCTTATTTGGGGTCTTCTCATCTTCTTCTGTCCTCTGGGATGTCTTGGTCTTTTTCATCCTCTCAGAAAGGAATTTCTCTGGGGTTTGGAGATGGTCTTATGCTCCTGCGGGCTGTGTTTCAGTCCCCTAGGTGCCGTGGCAGCCGTGGCAACTCGGTGCTTTGGCAGTTCCTGTGGGTCTGCGTGGCCTCTGCCTCGCTGGTACCCCTGTCTTCAGCACAGACCCCCTCGAAACTGGGGCAGCTGCTTCCCGAGACCCCTTTGGACCTGCCTGTCCTTCCTTGCCGGGACCACTCCAGGTCCTGGTGGGACTGTGACATTCCCGTCCCCCCTCCGGAGCCATTCTTCCCTTGGAGACCCAGACAGGGGCTTGTGTCGCTCTACTAGGAAGGTACTTTCAGACCTGCGTTTTCGTAGAGGAAAAGCGACTGCCAGGCGAAGTTCTGCTTCTCTCTCTGTGACCTCACAGGCAGGTATGGCCGAGTCCCTTTGTGCCTCCCACTTCTGCTTCCTGGTGGTGACTTATTGGTCAGTCTGTCCAGAAAAATAGATACCCTCGTCAGTTCTGCCGGGGCTTCTTCATTTCTACATCCAGTGGGAATGATAGCACCTCCCCACTCGGGTCGTTTCAAGGATTAAATGAGATGATATATTGCAATGCTCCTCGCACACTTCCTGACACTGAGCAGGCACCAAATAATGACCCCACCTTCCGCCCTCCCCTACCTCCCTCCATTCCTGGTATTTTCTTTCCTCTTGCCCTCTGCCTGTGGGCTACCAAACTGCGAGGTGTCACCTAAGCCCTGCCCAAGCTGCCGGGTGGAGGGTGAGTCCCTTCTTTCCTGTGGCAGCTCCCACTGGCCCATCTACAAGGGGACCAGCCACCTGCATTTGCCTGGAACCGAGCAGGTTCCTGAGTCACGGGACTTTCAGGGCTTATACTAGGACAGTCCTAGGCAAACCAGGACGAGTTGTCACCCTCCTCGTTGGCCCTCTCTGTAATCATTCCAGGGGCCAGAAGCAGGCTCCACCGGTACTGTTTCTGACTCCACCTTGGACAGGGCATGCAGGGCTGGCGCCTTCTAAATCTGGCGGTCCCAGCCTTGGCCAAGGGACACCGGATCTCAGCTCTGCCAGCAGGGTCCCTATCCCTCCCCCTCCTCAGTCAGGGGCCTCCCATCCTACCCCCTTGGGAGTGGCTCATAGCTGCAGGCAGGTGGCCCTGAGACTATCAAAGACACCAGTGTTGGCTCCTTCATAGCAGTGGTCACTGACACTTCCCATCGTTGTCCCACAGCCGCCACCACCAGAGTGCTATATGCAAGTCAGTTGTTGCGTATCTCCCCGGGAACGTCCTCGGTCTGGGTGTGCTGCGATAGTGTCAAGACCCTCCCAGCGTTGTACCTGTCAGCTCTTGGCTGGCCCTGGCGCAGGTCTCTGTGAGGCAGCTGTCGTTTCTGCTGCACCGGCCTGAGGCTGGGCCTTCTGGGCCAGGCAGTGCTGCACCAGCTGGTGGCGCACCCTCCTGGGAAAGAGCCTGTGTAAACACGCCCTAGGGCTCCCCTGGGCATGCGTGACCTGTGGGCTTGAGGACTTTGACTCAGAAACACCTGATTTTCATGCCCAAGTCCACCATTTACTCACTGTGCAACCTCAGGGGCATTAACCACCCTCTCTGATCTTGCTCCCTTCTTTATCTATGGAGTGGGAGTGGCAATGCCTTCAACACCAGGTCAATAAAGGAGAAGCACCTGGCACAAGGGGAGTGCGGTGCCTGGCGAGGATCTGGTGACAGGCAGTCCTTTCCTTTCTATTTCTCTTTTTGTGGGACTTTGGTCTGTCTGTCTCTTACTTTATTGATATTACCATGTCTGCCAGCATCAGGGGTAGACGGGACAATAGCAAGCAAGGACAGTTAGGATTCAAGTCCTTCTTCTGTGGGCCAGGAACGGGTTAACCAAATCTGACACAGGCCTTTAATCACAGATCAGTCACATTCCGGCTTCACTAGGGCAGGGAGTGGGGCCTGAGGGTTTTGGCTGGGCGATCTTGGGGGAAGAGAGGGCTTTTTGCACCTCCTCCCTCCTCTTACCCTCTCCCCTTTGCCCAAATGCTGGGCTGGGCATGGCCTGGGGGTGCCGCCTGCAGCCCCCTCTCCTATTGATGAGCTGGTGTCTTGGGAAAAGCCTCCAGGCTTTTCTGAGCTTCCCTTTGGTCATTTGTCATTGTAATTTGTAATTTTGGGGATATTAATGTCTTCCTAATGGGAGTTTTGATGGGTTCCAATAAGACAACTGGCATGAATACTCATTGCAAAAAACAAAGTGCTGAGTGCCCAGGAGTGTGATGAGGTGACTATGTGACTTTCAGGAGAAGAGCCATGTCCTGGTGGGGACGGGGCATGGTGGGAGTAGGAGGAGGGCCCTGGGAGCAGGGCTGGAGGGAGGGACCCACTGTCTGGTCACCTGGGGCCCAGCCTGCCCCTCGCTGCCTCGCCCTGCCTGGCTGCATTGATTTACTTGAAAGTTTTTAATGGGTTATAATTGGAAAAGGCCTGGGTGAGATTTGCATATTGATTTGACATTTAAGTATATGATTAAATAAAAGCTGACTGAGGTCATCACTTGACTAAATTGGCTTAATGAGTGTTGATTACCCTGTGCATGTTAATTTCATTTACCCTGATTACTCCATCTATCTTTCCCAGGGATCTATTAGCACCTTTGACTCAATTGCACTCGATGGAACAAGCAGCGGGGTCAGGGGCAGTGCGGGGGCGGCCCCTGGTCCGTCTGCCTGTCCATCTGGCTGTCTGCTGAGCCCCAGAGCGTCTGACCCCCACGGCACTTTCTCTCTCTCTCTCTGGCTCCCACCCTGTACCTCCTAATCACAGAATCAGAGCGCCAGCCCTTTCTGAACAGGAGTACCTCCACTTAGCAATCAGGTGTGGGGAGGGAGGGGAGCAGGGGCAAGTTGTGATACGGAGAAGATGGGAAGCATCTCCTCTCTCCCGTCGAGACACCCTCCCCACCCAACACACACGAAAACACATCTTCCTTGTGTGAGTCCGAGGTGGGGGGCGGCAAGAGCTCTTCTGCTGCCTCGTCCACAGGTGGGACGGTGCTTCTGCCGTTCCGAAGGTGGGGTCCCTACAGCCGGGTTCCATCGATGGCTTCTGCTTGCCCCTGGGGGCCCACTCTCTGCCCTTCTCTGCCCTGCTGTGGTCCGTCAATGGACCTGCTCACCGTCAATGGACTCCTTTGCCGTCTGGTTTCCTGTTGGATTCAGCCAATGGGGAGCCCGGCAGGAGATTAGAGGGAGGGAGGAGAGCGAGGTGGAGGTATTAGCAAGGTTGGGGTGTTCATTTCCCAGCTCTTCCCTGCTGGCTGGCCAAAGGTCTCAGTCTCATGGGCCAGCCCTCTTCACAAGGCTCTCTCTGGGTTCCAGGGCGGTCCCTCTCTTTGTCCCTTCAGTCCTAGGGTGGTAGCAAATCAACAGTCCCCTTTCCCCACACAGCCCAGGGGGAGCCGCACAGTCCCTGTGGTTCCCCTACACCCCGCCCACACCTTTGTAAGTAGACCCTTCATGAATGTGCCTTAAATTACCCAGTTTGAGCGTGCCATCTGTTTCCTGCTGAGACCCTAACTGATCCAGCAGGCAACATATTTTCCCACTCAAAAATCAGGACATGCAGTCTGACTAGTCTAGCCTCGATCAACCCAGGTCTGCCCCACACCCCAGGTCCCTGGATACTGGTGGAGTATCCACTCGCTCCGGACTCCTCGCCAGAGTCCTGGCGCCCCATTCTCCTCACTGGCCGTGCCAACCATCCGGACCTTCCTGGAGCCCCTGGTCCCAGCTGCCCCTCACTCTCAGCCCACACGCTCGCCCCAGCTTCTCTAGAAAAGGCCATTAGTTGTTAGTTGGGAATTTGCCTTAATGCTGTGCTCTTGCTCACCCAGCCACGGTTCATCTCTTGGGGATCATATTTTCTGGATCCTTCTGTCCAAGACAAATGTCCCTACCTTTGCCCTATTTTCCTTCCCATCTGTTTTCTCCGCAAATGCCACTGTGGTGCCACGAGGCCTTTCCCATTGGTCCCAAAATGTGTAAGTTTTCCCCTCATCCCCCCTCCTCTTCTCCTTAGCAGGCGCACTCTGAACAAGCCGCCTGCACGCATTGTCACGGGGTCTTCAGCCCTTCTGTCCCCTACACCCGAGGCTGCTCCTGCCACCTCACCAGCCACCTCCACGGTAACAACTCCAAAGGGGCCATCTCAGACCCAGTTCCTGGGGCTGCAGGTTGCCCAAAGCAAAGCCCCTCTCTCCTTCCCTGTGCCAGCGTGGAGATTACCTCCCCAAATCGCCCAGCTTGGAAGCCAGCCGAGACACGACGTTGTTCTGACCTGCCTGGGTCGGTCGAGGTCAATGGGGGAGGGAGACACCGGAGCCTGCAGCCCACGTTCATCCCACCAGGCTTCTGGACAAGACGCCATCAGCTCCTCTCTGCTGTAGACTCTCCTCTCCTTTCCCACTCGTTCCCTTTAACCTCTCACAGGCTACAGTCCCTTCCTCTCCATCCCGGACAAGACACCCTAGTTCTGGTCTCACCGTCTCTTGCCTGGCCTGTTACTATAGACCTGGGCAACTCCCCTGCCCCCAACACCCCCTCCAGCCCAACCTCCACTCACGGTGGCAGCTGGAGCTATGGCTCTGAAGGGCAGTGCAAGGGCAACCACACTGCAGTGTGGTCCAGGGACTCCTATGCATTCGTCAAAGCCCATTTAGTGGTCTTCTCTTTGGCGGAGCTGTCCTGACTCCATCCTTGGCAGAGTTTGCGCCCTCCTCTGAGCCTCCTGCCATCTCATTTCTTTCCCTGCCAGAGAACTCGTGACAGCATTCCACAAAGATCTGTTTCTATGTCAGCTTCTTCCTCTGTCTGGGAGCCCACGCCTATGTCTAATGTGTCCCTGTGCCCCAGGGCCCAGGACAAGGCCTGGCAGAATTCAATCATTTAACAAATCATTCAATCATTTAACAAATATTCATTTGGCCTTCCCTTGTACAAACCACTGTCTGAGGATAAGGCACTGGGTTTAGTAGTAAACAAAGCAGACAAAAATCCCTGCCCTCCTGAGCTTACGTTCTAGCGGTTGGTGAGAGGAGAAAGATAATGAACAAAAAGACAAGATGATTTTAAAAAGACACAAATGTTATGAAGGAAACATAGCAGGGTGATGTATTAGAAAATGAATAGGGGCAGAGTGGTGGCTAATTTAAGCTGAGTAGTCAGACAGTGTTTTACTAGGAGGTGATTGTTGAATTTAGACAAGAAAAAGCCAGCCATAGAGGTGCAAAGGCCCTGGGGCAGAAGTGAACTAGGAATAGAAAAGACCAGTGCACCTGCAGCAGTGGCTTTGGGTGGGGAGCAGCAGTGGAATGGTTCACCTTGGGGAGAGATACATTTTATCACTGATATTGTTTAGATTGGTCCCTCTGCATGATGATAATAAAATGCAGGTTGATTTTTAGTTGGTTTTGTTACCATGGTAAGAAATCAGTGACTTGGTGTGTCTGCGACTCCTTAGTGTGCAGGTCAGCAGGGGAAGATTCTGAGAATGGTGGGATGAAGGTTTGCCTTACAGCTGTGTGTCCCTGGGCAAGTTGCTTGACTTCTCTGGGCCTTATCACTCAACCTCCTGCTTCCTGCATGGGTAAGTTGGCAGTTCGGGCCTGTGCACAGAGCCACCCGCATGCCTCCCTTTCTCTAGACCTGATCCTGGGGAAATGCTGATGGGCACACCCAGCCCACAGACCTCTTTCCCACCGCCCAGCCTGCCCAGATCTTTCTCCGCATCTGGCAGGTGGAAGGGCAGAAACCCTAGGTGAAGGGCAGTGGGTCCCAGGGCCTCCACTCTTTGTCCAGTAGAGTCCCAGTCTCATTGAGATGGAGGTTGTTCAGTCTACATCCCAAGGCCACAGAAGGGGATGTGACTTTCTCTCCATCACAGCAAATCGGCAGGAAAGTGTGGACCTTAAACTCAGTTCTGATGCAAGTCTATTGCTCCTTCCACCTCGCTCACCCAGGGCGATTAGTAGACCCCGGTTGTAGACTTTTCTGGAGGGTGTGACCATCCTCTCAGGCTTTGTTCTTCCATCAGTAGAGGAGGGGAAGTCAAGCTTGCCCCTTTCCCTTGGGGGTCGGCTGGCGTATTTGTTCCCTAGGCTGCCATAACAAATGACCACAAACCGGGTGGTTTTAAAAATCAAAAATGTATTCTCTCACAGGTTTTGGAGGCTAGAAATTGGAAATCAAAGTGCTGGTAGGGCCATGCTTCTTCCGTGGCCTCTTGGGAAGAATCTATCCTCACCTCTTCCTAGCTCGTGGTCACTCCCAACAATCTGTGGCATTCCCGGGCTTAGAGCTGCATCACTCCAATCTCTGCCTGCGTCTTTTTGTAGCCTCCTTCTGTGTGCCTTTCTCTCTCTAAATCTTTCTTTCCTTATAAGGCTACCAGTCACTGATTTAAGGCCCACCTGCACTAAGTATGACATCATCTTAACTTGATGATATCTATAAAAGCCCTATTTCCATATAGGGCCACATTCACAGGTACTAGGGATTAGGACTTCAGCGTGTCTTTTTGGAGGGGGCACCATTCAACCTGCTGCAGTTGGTGTAGGAAGGAAGAATGACAGACAGGGAAGTCTTAGGATTGAAGACTGGGTGGGAAGACCAGGGGGCAAGGGCCAGGTGGAATGTGAATTCAGCATCTTGTTTTGAGGCCCTTGCCCTGGGGGTGGGGGGTGGGGTGGGGGATGGGCTTCCAGCTCAACCCCACACAGTTGCGCTATGGGTGGGGTGACTCAGAGATGGGGCTGCCAAGCTCGAGGGTATCCTAGGAACACAATCTCGCGCTTCCTGGCATATTTCCCTCACCTTATGGGGCTGAGAAATACAACATTTATGGAAACTTGGAAAGCTTAGGTTAAAAAAAAAAATAACCCAAACCTTTTATTTTTCTTTATGGGGAAAAATAGAAATTTTGGGAAAATTTGAAACATATGCAATACTTATTTTTGTAGCACCCTTTTCATATCTAAAGTCACTCTCTTGATTTAGGAGTGTAAATGCAACCTTATGTAATTCGGTTTGCTCCATAAAATGATCATGTTTGGCAAATTCAATAAAAAACTATAGCTTGCTCAGACAATAATGATAAATTTGCTAATTGAATGAAGTTTTCAGCACTTTAGACTTGGGAAAAAATGGAAGTCTGCGCAGCTGAGCTTTAAGCGTGAGCTCCACTGAGGTGAACAGAAAATAGCAGCGTGCTAGGAAGAAGGATTAACACAGAAACACATATGCATGTTCTAGATAATAAAATGTTATATATAAGATTAACAATTACAGTCAAGAGCATAACTGTGACTTATTAAGTGCCTGCTATACTCTCTTTTCACTTAATCCTGTGAGGCAGGGCTCTCCCCATCTTACAGATGAGGAAACTGAGGTTCAGAGAGGTTCAACCATTTGCACAAGGCCCTCTCCAATCAGTAACTGGTTGTGCTTTCAGATGCACTAGGAGTTGAATGTCAGCGCACTTATCAGTGAAAGTCTGCTTCTGTCGTGACGCCACATAGTCATCAGCACTGTCCAGGCAATGGAAGATTGTTTCTTGGATTTAGTGTTGTGTACTGTTCGAGGCAGGTACGACGTCTTCGGCATTAGGAAGCAAGCTGAGAATGCGAGGGTGCCTCGGGACCCTACAGGAACTAGGGCAGGGACAAAGCAAGGGTCTTGAGCCCTGGGGGTCAGTTTGAGGATGACAGGCAGGGTGCTGAGGGTAGTACTCATGGGGGGGCAGCTGGCAGGGAGGGACACAGAGGGGGTACTGGTACCCTTGGGCCGGAGGCTGCCTGTGTTGGTCTATGAGAGGCCGAGGGTGCCACAGGAGGGTTCTGGGGTGGGCTGGGAAGGAGCTGCTCTTGAATGTCCACTCTAAGTTTAGGAGATGAGTCAGCTCTCCACAGAGCGAGAGCCGAGCGCAGGGACAAGGGACAGCAGGGTCCACGAGGAAGCCAGACGCGAAGCCTAGAGAGGGAGCCCCGGCCAAACAGAGCACACCTCTGCCCCTGCACACGTCGTCGTCCAATTCAGTCCCACTTCTGAGCTGTCATCAGTGCCTGCTTCTGTACCTTTATTATTTCATTTTGTGGGCTCTCCCGGGGCTGCTGAGGGAGGGCCCCCAGGTTCCTGCCTCTTCCTTCCCTGGGTTTTCCTGCCTGGTCGAGTCAGCACAGCTGACTTTTCTCACCACCGCTGGAGCCTGTCCGGGCCCCTTGACTCAACTTCCCCTTCCCCTGCCTTGCTGTTCTCTGACCCCAGGCAGCCCTTCCTGCAGGAGGAGGGAGCTGGTTTCCTGGGCGACGACTTGGGGAGGACGGGAGGGGGAGGAGGCTGGCACTCCTGCTGGTGAGGGCTCAGAGGAAGCATATGCCATCCGGGCTGCCCTGTGAATTATTCAGCGGCCGTGAGGACTGACTCACTCCCCAGTCTGCCATCTTCCCCCGAAAACTTCCTGCTGTTTCCTCCCCGGCAGGCCCACCTCTGCCTCAGCCTCCAGGGCTTCACTTGCTGTCTAGGGCCTCTGTCCTCAGGATGCTCTTTCTGGGCGTCTCTGAATCTCCCCTCCCTTCTTATTTCCCCTCCCCAACCCAGTCCCCTGTGCTGCTGTGTCTGCTGCTTCCTCTCTACCAGCTACCGTGCTAGGGGCGCAGATGTGGAACCTGATGCCAGGCAGGTGAAATCACCTGTCCAAGATAAGACAATTACAAAGTGACAGAGTTGAACCGGACTCCAGCCTGTGTTCTTGGGTCTTGAAATGGCCCCCGGAATGGTGGAGAAGATTCTCTTCAGAATCTGCCCTGAGGCTGCCAGGAGAGCTGGCGAGGGGTGTCAGATGGGGCAGGCGAGGCCAGCGCAGGGCTTATCCATGCTGGCTGTGGACTGTCCTGCCTGCCTGGCCATCTGCCCGGGCGCCTGGGTACTGGGTCCCAGCACAGAGTGCAGCGGTGGAAGGGCCCTCTGACCTCGAGCCGACCGCAGGCCTAGCCAGCACAGAGGCTCCTCAGGCATCTTCTGGTCTCACCACCTCATCCCTCGGAGGAGCAGAGCAGGCCCAGGGCTGGCCCAGGTGCCTCACTAGAACCTGCAGGCCTCTCTGCCCTGCACCCCGGCTGCGTGGAGGAGAGGAAGCCCTGTGGTGGGGGCCTAGTATGGGAGTGAAGCCTGCTCCAGGAGGAAGAGAAGGGCTTAGAGCAGCCACAGGTGAGACGCACACCCCGTGCTGAGGATGGAATGGGGTAAAGGGGCTGTGACCAGGGATGGGCCTCTGGTGGGCCATCCAGTGTGGACCACGTGGTCTGTCTCCCCGTGGCAGGTCCCAGGGCCAGGACACTGAGGTGCTTGCAGGCCAGCTATACTCAGAGGCCTGGAGGAGGCTGCCCTCTCCTTCAGCTCACCTGGTTGGACCCAAACACACGTTAATATTTTTGTTCTGGTTCATGGGGCTTCTGTGACCAGGGCCACCTCCTGGGAGGTGACGTGCTGCAAACAAATGAGGTTTCTGGATTCTTCTCGACCCTGCTCCGAGGCACTTCCAAGGCTGATACTTAGATCTCCCCTCCACCCCATGTCCCCGTGCTGCCTGTGACTCGGCCAACGCTCCCATCATGGGTGCTCCTGACCCAGGTCAGAGATCGAGTCAAGAGAGATCCTCTTCACTGAAATTGAAACCACCACCTCCTGTGTGAGTCCTTCAGGTAGGTTAGCAGCGTCACCCAGGAAGCCATTTCCAGGTAACCCTGAAACTTCGCACTTTGGTGGCTTTTGCTGTGCCTGGGTTTACATCTACTTGGGCTGAGGGGCGGTGAGGGAAGCTGGGTGCTCTGAGCAGAGGGCTTAGCTGAGTCAGGTGCATTATTTGCTCTCTTTACCTCTCACCTCCCCATCTATCCACGCCAAGCCTGGCCACAGGCTCCAACTGTTGGAAGCCAGCAGGAACTTGGTTTCCCCCACCTGCTGCCTCCATCTGGCTTGGCTCAGGCCATTTTCCTGCCCCTCCTGGGGGTCCCCCCTTCAACTCTCTCCTCCCTCTGGCTCCTTGGAGTCCCCTGTGCAGGGCCTGGGCTCTGGCGTCTCACCACTGTCCTCCTTCCTGCACCCAGCTGGGGCCTCCTGCTCTGGTCCCTGGGCCCAGGGGAAGGAGGGCTGTTCGGGTTCTCGGGGCTTCTTTGCCTCTGATCCCTCGTGGTCACTGGGACCTTTCTAGCCTCCAACCGCCCTCATGATCAACTATGAAGCAGTCATCCCTGATGACTACCTTGTGCTCCCCCAAGGAAGGATCACCGCCTTCCCCTTTCCCTCTGTTTTTCCATGCCCACCTCCCCCATTTGAAGTGGTTCGAGTCTTCCAGGGCACCGTGCATGCAATCTGCACACCTGCCACTAGGTGGACTGTAGGGGCTGGTCTAGAGAGTCACCTTGGACGAAAATCCTCTCCATGGATAATCGTGGACATTTAATGTTTTCTCAAATCTACACATTGCAAAAGCAAAACAAAACAAAAAACAAAAACCAAAATTTTATATATATATATATAAATTACATATATACATATAAAGAGCGTGTGTGTAGTAAAATTTATTAAATAACAAAGCATAGCAACTAACGAATCTAATGACTACATATAAAAATGATAGCTAATTTAGAGCAAGATGTAGAAATAGCCAAACATTTAGGGAAATCAGGCATCCTCATTAGCCCTTAACTGCTAATAATTCAGCTTAATTTTACTTCGACTCTTACCTTCTCCCATTCTCTGAGCAATTTAATTTTGGCTTCTCCAAGGCTTGTCTGAGCCCTGAGACCTCTGGTCGGCTAGATGAGATGTTAAACCCTGGTGCCTTTCCTTTCTGTGGCGTTAACTTCCCCAGTCAAAGAACCTTATCTGTGATTGCTTTCTGCAAATCCCCAGACCCCTTTGTCTGTGCCCACAGCCCTGACATCTTTTCCTTTTCTCAGGGAAAAACAGAAGCGAGAGAGATCGTGCTACCTGTGTGCTATATTTTCCTGGGGCTGTCTTTTTTCCAATTAAGAAAAGCATTTCCTCGCTGTGACCCCTTCTGGCCAAACTCTTCAACCTTTGGAGCTGTGTCTTGTCTACGATCCGTTTGTTTCTAATTCTTGAGGTCATCCATTGACCTCATGTCTTTGTAGTGCTTTGGCTCGTGTAACCTCTCCGTTGTGGAACACTGCTCACTGTTATCAGGGCTTAGTGTTAGGGCAATGCCAAATTGTCTCACATTTTGCTTTTTAAAAATATGATGAGAACTGTGTAATGGCATTTAAATATGAAAACGTATGGTTTCCTCATAGGGAGCAGTGACCACGGGGAACCCCTGATCTGATGGAGGATGCAGTCTGGTCTAGGGGACCTTGGGACCCTTAAGGACAGGCATAGGCTCCCACTCCTTCCTGCCCCAGGAGCTATTCTTGCTGCTGCTTGCTCCAGAGTCCTGTCAGATTTTAAGACTCAGGTCAGGAGGAAGCAGGGAAGGAACTAGGAGCAAGAGATAAGAGAGGGAGGGGCAGAGGCCCCAAAGCTCAGTTCAATTCATTTCAATTTAGTCCAAGCACCAGACATAGCACAAAATACTGGAAATTAAAAGCCTGACCAGCTACATTATTTATGGGGTGAAATGCAAAATGAAACTATGGGATCCTTGTTCAAAAATTATTAAAAATGTAAAGATGGTAACAACAGAGCATTAACCCAGATGCAGATGAGAGAGGGAGTAGACACATCGTAATGTGCCTTGGGGTTCTGAGAATCACAGTTTGAAAAACACTGAAAGTGGAGCTGAGACAAGGACCTGGGTCCAGGTGGTTTATCTGGGGAATGACCCAGGAGGCAGGAGAGAGGGAGCAGGGAGGTGAGACACGAAGGGGGAGAAGCCAGCGTAAGAGTAAGCTGTCAGTGTGGCTTCCAGGCCATAGTCCTGCCAGACTTCCTGAAAGCGTCCCAGAATCTCCGCCCGACCCCCTGAGAGCTGGGGCATCTCTCCACTGACTCCCAGCCCCATCCGTTGAGGGTGCCCCCGAGATACCAGCTTTCTCACATTTCAGAGTTGAACTTTCTCTACAACCAAGAAGGGCCCCAGGCCCCTGGAAGGTTTGGGAATGTTCTGGGGCAGAGGTAGACACCTAGGATGGCCTCTGGAGGTGGGACTCTTCAGGGAAAGATGCATCTGAACTCGTGGACAGCTGCCCTCCACAGCTGGGGCTGCCGTCAGAGGCGGGCTGAGAGGAGGTGACACTGTGCAGAGAGACGGCTGCTATGAAGGCTTCCGAGCAGGAAGGGACACAGACACTCTGCATGTTGGGGACGTCTTTCTGGCAGCTGGTGAGGACCCGGCCAGAGAGTGGCGGGCGGTGCTGAGGTCCTGGGCACTCCAGGAAGAGGGAGCAGGAGATGCCTTGTCTGAGCCCCCAGACCCCTGGATGGCCACATCCCCCCCTCCCCTGCTGTAATAATGAGTTCCAGGCCCTCGGCCTCCCCGGGCCTAGTTATTTCCCTTCTGCCACAGCGATCGGGCCGGGGCTGGGTTGATTAGATCTCTCGGGCAGCAGCGGCTGGGTTGTCTGAAGTCACTGCCTAAGCAGCCTGGGCGCCGTCCCATTTGTCACCGGGATTAGCGCTTGCATGACGACCTGCCGGCTGCTGCTGACGAGAGCCCCGGATTTTCAATTTAGAATTTCCGTCCGTTTACCAGGGAATCACCCCTAAAGAACACCATTTGCGGAGCTGACAAAGGCCACATTGGGTTTCGGATTCCGTTGCTCTGTGCTGGTGACAGGCGGGGAGGAATGAAATAGGAGGAGGAAGCTGCCAGCGCGGCCTTTGCACAAGGAAGCGCTCCCTCGCTCCCCTTCCCACAGCCCCTCGGGTCTCCCCTGCAGCGGCCTGTGGGGCTGTGAGCCTCCCTTGGCCACTGTCTCTTTCCAGGCTTCCCGTGGCCTGTGTCTGTCACTCTCCATCCTGAGCATCTTCCCCCCTCCCGTCCCCTCGCCACCACCTGCTTTGTTTCCTGTGGCCGTTTTTCCCATCCCTAACTTCTAGACTTTCCTGTGGGGCTCTGCCTCATTCTCTGTCCCAGTTTTGGTGGCAGTTTCATGGAGCTGATGGAGGTCCCTATTCTACATGGTCAGAGGGCTGTGGCAGAGACTAGGGGATGTGGTCACCAAATCCTATTTCATTTCCTCCCTGGGTGCATTGGAAGACTATGTTTCCCAGCCTCTTAAAGGGGATAATGTGTAAGTTGAGGTGCAAAAGATGAAAAGAAGCCGGGCTAGCGACAGGTGGCAGGGGGCGGGGGTGTGTTCCAGGCAGGGAGAGCAGGTGGGATAGAAGCTCTGAGGGGGCAACAGCTGGATCTGGGGACAGGCAGAGACCGGGATGACTGGATTTAGTCGATGGCATTATCGATGCCAGCTCTTCACTGCCCTGGAGTTGTATCCTACACTTCACACTTGCCATGGCCTCATGGTGGCAGAAGGACATTTGTCCACTGTTTTAATTAGAGCTTGGCCATGTGACTTGCTCTGGCCAATGGGATGTGAGTAGACATCTTGAATTGCAGAAGGTGGAATTATGCCTGTGAGGTTGGGGCTGAGGTCTTGTGCTTTGCCGTTGCTCAGAGAAATGCCCCAGAACGCCCCACGGGCCCACTGGTCCCCAGAAGAATGAGAGATGTGTATGCAACCAGAACACAATTCGTAGTTTGGAGCCAGAATCAGCCAAGCCCAGATCAGCAAAACCCACAGACACACTTGCTGTAAGCTGCTGAGTTTGGGGTGGTTTGTTACGCAGCATTATGGTGGGACTAGCTGAGCAGATACACTGAAGCTAGTGTGTGCGGGGCTGGGGGCTGGGATGAGGCAGGGGAGGTGGGAAGGGCTGGTTTGTGTAGCATCTGTCAAGGCACAAGAACAAGTTTGGATGGGCAGCCTTTGAAAGGTTTTACCTACAGGTATAGTGTATACATAGGGGTCATGGAGCCCCTTGTATAGATGGGAAAAAAATAAGGGCCAGAGAACTTAAGCAAGTTGACCGATGTCACACAGATAGTAAAGTGACAGAGTGGTATCAGACGCCAGATCTGATACCCTGAACCACTAAACAGTTGTCTGAACTCCTCCCCTTGGGTCACATCTGTCTGCCTCAGTTTCACAGTGTGACATCCTCTGACCCTGTCTCCAAGGCCTTTGGAGCTGACCACTGCTCCCTCACTCCTTCTCGTCCTTTGCTTGGCTGTCCATGGGAAGGCCCTCTGCTCTTCCCTGCTCTCAGAGTCCTTCATGGTCCATCAGTACGTCCCCTGCCACCCCCGGGCAGCCACCCTCTCCTGATCTCACCCTTGCCCCCACAGTCCCCTGCCCTGGGCAGACTCCACTCCACACTGCTGCCTCCCCTTCCACGCCTGGGCTGCCACAGGGTGCTAAGGATGACAACAGACTTCGGTTCCCAGGTCAGTGCAAAGAGCATGGGGTTCAACACATGACAGACTCAAGTTCAAATCCCCGCTGTATTACCTGGGACAAGTTGCTCAATTTCTTTGAGTCTCACTGTCTTTGTACATAAGGGATAACGAGGCCTCTGTCACTGGGTTCTTAGGAGAATGAAATAACTTACAGACAGGCACTCAACAGATGGGAGCTTTTGTATTTGTCCTTGGTGATGAGAGTGGTTTCCAATGTCACCTGGGCCCTACGGCCATCATTATACCTGTCTCTGTCTTCCTGATGCAGGTCCCCAGCTGCCCGGCAAACCTCTCCACCTTCCCTTCTCCACCCGCCTCACACCATGGTCATGCCCTGAAGACAACCTCAGCTTGCCCTTTCCTGGGTAGATCACAGTGTCAGTGTGGGTTCCCTCTGTGTGCCTCCATTCTCTCTCAGTGTCCCCAGCCCTGTCTCAGAGGCAGGGGCTCCAGCTTCCCCATGAGTGCCCTGGATCCTATTTCGTATTTCCTCCAAGACCTTCCTCCATCAATTAGCTCCTCTGATCTTTATTTCTTTGTGCCTTCATTCATTCAACACCCTCCCCCCAACGCTGCCTTAAGGGCTCAGCTGGTGCATTTGCTCAACCTTTTCCCAACTGGAAAGCCCTGTCAGTACCTCCCCAGCAACTGCCCCACTTCCTACCTTCCCTTCGCAGCGACACTCACTTCCTGCCTCCTCACTGGGCTCACTGTCCTCCCCGGCTCCGTTCCGGCAGTCGTCTCCACCTAAACCACTCTGTCGAGGGGACCAGCGACCCACTTACTGAATCCAGTGACACGTCTCGGTCCTTATCTTACTAGATCTCTTGGCAGCAGCTGACACTGTCAACTGCCTTGTTCTTCTGCCAACTCTCTCTTCCCCTGCTTTGAAATGTCTACTTTGTCCAGGCTTCCCCTACCTCTCTCGTTAGTCCCTTCCTCTGCTTCCTGCAGCTCCCTTCGGGGATTGGTTCTGGCCCCCTTTTATCTCCTCTTTGGAAGGGGCACCTGACTGTACAGCACTGACTCCTGTGTCTTCCACGTGTGTGTCTTCAGCTCAGGACTGGCTCCTGTGCCCGGGGGCCCGTCCAGCCAACGGCCCAGTGAAGACTTCACAGGTGCCCACACCCATCGTCCTGCCTTCTCCAAACCTGTTCTGCTGTCTGTGCTCTGTGCACAGCTTAGTGGCACAGCCCGCCACATTCCTCGGGTCAGAAATCTCCTCTTCACCTCCAACATATAAGCACTTGCCAGGTCCGCCTTTGTAAGGGACCTGGCTGGGACGCCCCTCCCCCTCTCACACTACGTCTCCCAGGAACCTCCTCTGGCCTTCTGGAAGGGCAGGGCCCCGCCCCTAAGCATTGTGGTTGGTTCCCTGCACTTCCCCGGGCAGCACTCCATCACACGTGCAGTAAAACAAACCATCATCTATTTAGTTGTTTAATGTCTGTCTTCCTGCGAGACCGCGGGCTCCACGAGGGCAGGGTCCTCTCTGTCCTGTTGTCTCTGGATCCCCAGTACCTGGCAAGGTGACTGCTACATGTTAGGGGCTCAACGAATACCTATGGAGTGCCTGGGCGGCAGTGGGGAAGAACTCTAGATTGGGAAGAGGTGTGACAAATGCCCTCCCATCGGGGCCTACACGGAGTAGAGGAAGGTGCAGACCTGGAACCCTTTGCCGATGCCCCCCTCCCCCACAAACCCTCTGAAGACAGCGCTGCCGCTGAGCCTTTTGTTGTATTGATAGGAGGTGAAGCAGCTACAAGCTCCTTAATCACTTCTCCACAAACATGGGGAAGCCTCATTAATCCCGGTGAACGGATGATCTATTGTTCCCAGCTCGGGTTTCTGGCAGACTGGCCTCCCTCTGCAGAGGCAGAAACCCCCTGGGCAGCAGCGGCCCGTCCCCTTCCCTCCTGCAGATGAACACCACGCCTTGGGAATGGGGACCCCGGTGGGGGCTCTCGGCCCGGGTGAACCCACTGTCTGCACTGAGCCCAGGGCCAATCTTCCAGGACGGCCACTGCTCACCTACCAGGTGGACAGAAATTGAAAAGGTTGAAAATATTCAGTGCTGCAGGGGAAATGAGCACTCTCCCGTGGTAGTCGCTGTGTGTGTGCATGTGTGCACGTGTGTGTGCGTGTGTGTGCAATCTGGTAGTATAAGTGGTTAAGTTCAGCAACTCTGGAGCCAGACTGAGGTAAAATCCCAGCATTGGCACTTGCCAGCTGTGTGGGCTTGGGCAAGTCACTTATTTTCTTCACGCCTCAGTTTTCTCATTTGTAAAGTAGAGATAATAATAGTATCTACTTATAGGGTTACTATGAGGACAGATACATTAATATATTAAAGGCTTGGTTTCGGCCCCTCTATCTGAACTGAAACACTGTAGAAGCCCTGTTCTCTCTCCCCACTCCAAACTAGGGGACCAGAGGGTTGCTATGGTAACCATGGGGTGGAGGAGCACCCCATGGTGCTCTCCATGTTGGCTCTTTGTCCAGTGCTTTTGGGACACTTAGAAGTGAGGCTTCGAAGTCTTAGAAGTGAGACTCAAATATCCCAGCTCTGCTCTGCATCCCCCCCTTTAAGGCTGGGATTAGATTCGGAATTCTAGGTTGTCATCCTCGTTTTGCTTCTAACTTGTGTTAACCTGGGCAATTTGCTTTTCCTCTGGGCCTCAGTTTCTCTGCCTGCGCAGTGAAGGAATGGGCCTGGAAGGGAAATGGATTTTGTTTCATATGCACCTCAGATCAATTGGTGGTGGCTGGAGCTGTGGATTGAGAAGGATTCTGAAGCTGTGTCCAGGCTCTATAAGAAAGAGGGTCTATGATTGATTAGTGATGTCTGCAATGGGCATAGGATGGTGCTCTGTGTTTCTTGTATTTGCCATCCCTAAGCTAGATGCTTGATTTCTAAGGAGTTCACCTTATTGGTCTAAAGTTGATCAGGGCTGTGCATATTTAGGATGAGACTCATTAATCTAGACATAATCTAACCATTGGTCCCAGGAAGCCCCACTCATCATGCTTCAATGTTACCCAGGTTTGATGGGGAGAGGGGTCTTCCATAGCTCTGTCTCAACTACCAGTAAATAGAGCTGGTGGTCACCATGAGGGGATGAGAGACTTTGGCTCCAGACAGCAGAATAGGAGGGACCATGTGAGGCAGTGATGCCTAGTGGGGAGGGGTGTTGCAGCAAGCATTATGGAACACCATGGAGCAGACAGGCATGGGAAGGTTATCTGTGGCCAGAGGGAGAGTAGTTGATGAGACCAAGGGAACCAATCTTGTAGTATGTCTGGGGCTGGCTCTGCCAGGGTAGGGCCAGTGGTGGGGCTGGGATGTAGGAAGCCTCCTCTCTAGGAACTTCCTGTAGACCCCAACTCAAGGTCCTGGCCACGTTGGCCTCACTCCTAACAGAACTCTCTCCTGGACATAGAAAATGCAGGAAGCAAAGATCAAGATGAAATGGCTGGGCCAGAAGCCTGGGAAGCTCTGAAAGTGGAGAGGGTTTCTGGAGTCTCCTTGGAAACCTGAGGTCCTTGTAGGGTGCAAGGTTGAATGGAGGTGACAGTGGAAGGGTGTGACCAAGGGGCTCCATTCCTGGTGGCGGGGGTTTGTTGGAAGGCATGTTGTGGGCCCAAGGGCTTCCCAGCCTGCAGGCAGTTTTAGAATCGATGAAGTTCATAAGCACAGAGCTCATCAACAATTAAACTCATGTAACCATCTCTTTCTTTGTAAATTCATTGAAAGTTAGGAGAATGAATTTCATTGTTCTTTAAATTTATTGTCTGCTAACTCAATCAAGGTTCTTTTAGCAACTTAATTATGTCTGTATAACTCCTAACTCAACAAAAGTGTCAGAGAATGAAGTTGATAGTTTTTAAACCTTTATTCTACATCCAGCAAGTATCTTTTCCTGTCTTTAGACAATGAGCCAGTTTCTGTACTTGGGCCCCAAACATACTTGTGTCCCAAGTGTAGGACACAGTCTATAGAGTTATACAGCTTCTGTCACAAGTAGCTAGTCAGACAGATCCAGGTTCAAGTTTCCTACCCTGCCTTCCAATGCCATATAGTGGTTGTATGACCTTGGGCAAGTAATTTAACCTACTTGAACCTGAGTTTCCCCATCTGTAAAATGGGTATAATAATATCTACCTTGCAGGGGTGTTGTATGATTTAGTTAGCTTATTATATGTAAAGCAGGTAGAAGAAGAGGGTTGGGCATGTAGAAGGTGCTTAACAAATTGTAGCTATTATCATTTTATTATGGAGTAAATGCAAATTCACAGTAACATTTAGTTGCAGTAAAGCATGACTTCAGTAATAAATGCTTTAATGCCAAGATACAATAACATAAATACAGTAACACAGAGATACAGTAATACTATTAGAGTCCTACACACAATAACAGAATCAGTTACATGGATACAGTAGCAGAGAGATGTAGTAATGTAATTGTAGTAATGCACAGCCACAGTTACAAATGCACATAATAACTTTTAGCTACATTAAGGAAGATAAATAACAAATAAAGTAACAGAGCTACAGCAACAACATACACTATCACACAACTACAGTAATGTGTATATTGCAATAATAAATAGATAAATAAACTTAGAGTAAAAATAGAAACAGTAAGTCACAGCTAGAGTGACATTCCCTATAAGGGAAAGATAACTACAGAAATACCTGGATCCTATAATATGATTATAATCTTTTATAGGAATTATAAAGCATAAGTACAGTAACATGTAGACAGAGTGATGCACAGACATGGACCTGTAGGAACACAGATATAGACCAGGCAATGTTGCTTCCAGCTTTCTCTCTGCAGTTGGAGTTCTTATCTTTTTGGGTGATAGCTTTTCTGAGAATCTTGTAAATGCTACGGATACTCTTCCTTGGGGGAAAAACCTTCCCAAATGCATTTATACATGGCAAAACCACATCTATACAGCCCTAGCTTGGGTCTGATATTTAATGTTCAGGTGTTCCAGAGTCAAACACTTGAGAATCAGAGCAAGGAGAAATAATCTCTTAAGAGATCAGACCTCAGTCCACTGCCACCCATAATCCAGGCTGGTGCCCTGGTCCTCTTCCTGCTGACTGCACTCTCATTTAATTTGGCTTTTAGGTGATCCAGTCTTCCATACTGTTGGAGCAAACAGGGACCTCTCTTTCTCTCTCTCTCTCTCTCTCTCTCTCTCTCTCTCTCTCTCTCTCTCTCTGTCTCTGTCTCTCTCTCTCTCTCCTTCTCTTTCTCATCATGGTTTTGAGGTCCAGCTGCTCCTGTTGGCTAATCTGACCTCTGCTGAGGAGAGATCATCTTTGTCTGAGCAAAAGTTCCTTTTGACCAATATCCTGTAAAGCCTCAAAAGTCAGTTCCAAACAGCCCATGCACAGGCTAATTGGTTTCTTTGTATGGGGATGTTGGTGGCAGTTGCAACCTGGCTGGTGCTTGGGGCTGCAGTGGAAGAGGAGTCACTACTTAGGGGCAGCTGGTGTCCACTGAGGCCAAACTAGTAGACCTTTTTCATAGTCACACTTTCCCAGGCCAGTCTGGGGTCCAGCCCTGACTTGATACATCAGTTAGTGATTGCTGCTTAACAAACTATCCCAAAACCTTGTTTAAAGCAACACACATTTATTATTGCTAATGTGTTTACAGGTCAAATGGATGATTCTTCTGATCTGGGACAGGCTTGGCTGGTTTTGGCTAGACACGCTCATGCTTCCGGTTGACTGGCTGGTCTAGGATGGCCTTGGCTGGGAGAACTGGCTCAAATGGGGGCTCTGTCCATGTGTTTCCCACGTCCTTCAGCAGACTTGTTTGCAAGGCAGCATCGGGATTCTGAAAGAGAGAGAGAGAGAAAAAAAAAGAGAGAGGAGAGAGAGAGACAGAAAGAGAGATATGAAGATGCAAGCCTCTTGAGGTCATGGCTTACACTGGGGCACTGTCACTCCTGCTGCATTCTGTTGGTCAAAACAAGTCACAAGGCCAGCCCAGATACACATAGTGAGAAAACAGATTCTACTTCCTGACGAAGGCGGCTGGAAAGTCACATTGATACAGATAGGAGAGGAGGATTGGGGAACAACCACACTTGCTTTCCAGGGAGAATTGCTGGGGCCTCTGACAAGCCCTCCCTTGGCTTCTTTAGCACTGCGGTCCCCAACCCTTGGCACCAGTCCATGGCCTATTAGGGACTGAGCTGCAGAGCTCTGCTGCCCCTCCCCTCTTCCATGGAAAAACTGTCTTTCATGAAACTTAGGAAGGGCGGAACAAGAGGAGAGTGGCAGGTGAGTGAGCAAAGCTTCATCTATATTTACAGCCTTACAGCTGCTCCCCATCACTCACATCACCACCTGAGCCCCGCCCCTTCTCCCCGGGTCCGTGGAAAAATCGTCTTCCATGAAATCAGTCCCTGGTGCCAAAAAGGTGGGGAACCACTGCTTTAACAGAGCCAAAGCTGCATCTGGGGCCAGTTTCTGACCATACACACCTGAGGCACAGCCCCACCTGGGCAGCAGGGCACTTCTTCTGTCTCTAACTCATAAGCGCATCCTCCCCTTGGCTGATTGGCTCAGACATGAACGCCTGATCCAAAGGGACTTATCCGTTGGCTTCTAGTGACCTGTGCCTTGCAGGATTTTCCCCATACCATGAGCTGGACCACATTTCTCTGCTGGGAATCTGAGATCTGGATGCAGAGGCCATGGAGCAGTTAGCGGTGAGTGGAGACTGAGAGGCCATGGGGTAGAAGCAGGCCAGTGCAGGCAGCAGACTCTCAGAGAGAAGCAGAGGAGAGGGAGACCACTGAACCCACACAGGAAGCTGAGACAGAAGTGGCCCAGTCCTGGGCACTTTCCTGTTTCCATAAAACTTGGGTGAATTTGTTGTCTGTCCTTGAATCCATTGAAACCTCTGTTTCCTTACAATAAGCATCTGACTCTTGCTTGAGAAAGTCTGATGGGGATTTTATTCTCTGCAACCCAACACTGTTGACTAAAGGACCCCTTTGGGAGAGAAGGCCAGATACCCCAGCTTCCATGTAGGGTGTCAACCTGGGGGCCACCCACGTGGGAACCCCAGCTTGTTGGTACTCATCCCGCAGGTCCCAGAGTTTGCTCTCCTGGGTCTCACTGAGAACTCAGCCTTCAAATAAGTAACTCTTTCTGTCTAGCCTCTGCTCCACATCACAGAGACACTTGATATCTGAGAAAGTCATTGACATTTATTCCCAATGTGCGCGAAGCTCTATCTTAGGGAGAGAGCCTCATAACTCACCCACCACAAAAATGATTTTCCTAAACTAGGTTTGAATGTTCTGCCTTTACTTTTATATCAGGCTGATGAGAAACAGACGTCTGAAAAGAATTTCTACGCTTTCTTTTACATTCTCATTGAAAACATTGTCCCTTGAATAACCTTTACATAAAATTCTGTGTGATAAGTTTCTTTAAGAATTCAGGTAAGAGTTATGAAGGGCATTTTATGAGAGACCTCTGAATTCCTATCCTTTCTCTTTTTATTTTTGTGGTTGCTGAGAAGCTCATGCCCCTTCAGTCATTGGTGATGTTCCCAATGCTGATGGCTTCCTGTGCCTCTAGTCTGAAAACCTTCTCTGGCTGTGGGAACATGCTTTGCAACTTTCAACTGATGAAGGAGGAGGGTTGATGGATTAGAAATCAATATATATATGTATATACTTTTATTTTTTAAAAATATTTTCTATTGCTATTGTAACAAATGACCATAAATTTAAAGGCTTAAAACAACATAAATTTATTATTTTACAATTTTGGAGGTCAGAAGTCTGAAATGGGTCTTAAGGGCTAAGATTAAGGTGTTAGAAGAGCTATATTCCTTCTGGAGATTCCTAGGGAAGAATTTGGTTTTTAATTTTTTCTAGAAGCTGCCTGCTTTCCTTGGCTCGTGGTCCCTTCTCCCACCTTCTAAGCCAGCAATGTAGTATCTTCCAGTCTCTCTCTCTCTCTCTGACCCTCTTACCTCCCTCTTATAAGAGCACTTATAATTATATTGAGCCCCCTTAGATTATCTAGGATAATCTTTGCATCTCAAGATCCTTAACTTAATCAACTTACAAAGCCCCTTTGCCATATAAGGTAGACTATTCACTGGTTCCAGGGATTCAAGTGTGGACATCATTCAGCCCACCGCTGTAGATACATCAGTATCCTTGCCCCACTGATGAGACAATTCTGAGGTACTGTTTCACAGCCTCAAAGAGGATCCTCAGCAGGACTGAATCCCAGTTGCTCACAGTGTTGCAACCCACTCATGGACACAGCTTTACGAGTTCTCTTTCCTTCATGTGTTTCCTCTTCCTCCCACGCTCCTTAGCATCACCTCTTAGATAAACTACTTGCACCCAAAGTGCTGTCTCAGGGTCTGTTTTGGAGGAAAAATGAACTGAAACAGGAACCATATCAGCCTAGATTTATGGGTGTATTTTCCTTTCCCTCCTTCTCTGGAGTCCTCTGAATTCTCTATTTTTAACAGATACACACACACACACACACACACACACACACACACAAACACACACCACCCAAAGAGCATAATGCATAAAAAGAACATGAGCTTTGGAGCTGGAAAGACATTGACTCAAATGCAAACTCAATTTCTTATGAATTGTGTGTTTTAAAGCATTACCAGTCTCTGAAGTATCTTCTGCATCACTCAAAACAATATTTTTCATGGCTTGTGTTGTGTGAGAACAAAGTGAATTTCATGTTACTCTTTAAAATTGAATTGATAATTCATGTATGTATGCTCTAGTATGCGGAATATTTGCATCACCAGAGCATTTATTTCATGATCAGATGAGGTACCAGAGACTTCCCAGGGTATTTTGGCTGATGAGAACCCCTAGTTTTACATTGTCGAAGCTCATTTCTTCTATACTTAAAATTATCAGGGCATCTGCTCATAGGCCTCTGAAATGCTTGTTGGCTAGAGTGGAGCCCCCATTACCTGCTGATTGGGGAGGGGTCTGAGATACATGCTTCCTGTGCCCTGGTTCTGTAGATCCTGTCCATGGTCCTGAAATGGGCTTCAGACCTATAGGAGTAGTTGTCTCCAAAGTGGGGTTCTCAAGATGATCTTTTAGAAGTGGAAAGAAAAATATTAAAACTGTAATTTACGTTGATTGATCTATATTAAAAGACCCCACCTCAGCTTTACTAATATTTAATACATGGAATAGTATTGGTGGCCTGTCATGGGATGCGGAGGGGCCAAGGTGTGCCAAGGGAGGAGTAGAATCCCACAAGGCAATGGCACTAATGGTGGTCTCTGCCTTCATGTGTCACTTCTGGTCATATAATTCCAGTTTACAGGTGGCTGGTTAAGAGATCCATAAATCGTAAAATCCAGTTTGATTTTAAGTAAACTTTTAACTGAAGTATAACTTATATACAAAAACATGCATAAATTTTAAGAGTATAGGTCAATGAGTTTTCACAAAGTGAATACATCCACATGTATCCAGATTAAGGTGAATACATCCACATGTATCCAGCATCCAAATTAAGAAGCAAAGTGTCCAGCATCTTTAGAGCCACTTTTATGACGCCTTCCTATTACTACCTACTCCTAGGTCACCCCTACCCTAATTTCTAGCACCACATATGAATGTCACATTTTTGGAATTTGTCAAAATGAAGTAATATGTTGGAATGACTTCTTTCATTCAACATTCCATTTGCAAGGCTCACCCATATCACATGCTTATTGTAGTTAGCTCATTCTCATTGCTGCCAACATTCCATTGAATGCATATACCCATTCTCCTATTAATAGCCACTTTTGATGCTTCCAGGTTTCGGATATTATAAATAGTGCCACTAAAAACATGCATGTTCTTTTTAAAGATAATTCAATTCTACTTAAAATAATCCTCACAAAACGGGCATGTAGCTTTCAAATTTCCTGCAAAATACCATGAAGTAAAGATAATACTAATAAATGCAAGCACAAGCAAATACTAGAAAATGGAAAGGATGATATTTCTACTCCAAATAGAAAGTATTGGGCCAATGATGATTATTTAATCAGATTCAACAAGAAATTGGACTAAAAAGAAGGAAAATTTTTAAGATCTTGCTATGTGTATTTATACACATGATCATTCATGATAAACCTTGAGATTTTAGCTAATGAGAAGATGAAGTGTCTGCAGTTAGCAAATGTGGACGTCACTGGTGCCATGCGCCAGATATTTCTGATGCTTTTCCAACAATTGTCTATGTGAAGTGTGGCCATGTGACTTCATTTGACCATTGAAATCTGAGCAGAAGTGATGGTTGTAACTTGCAGGCAGAAGCTTCTAAGAGCTAGTGTGCAATTCATCACACTTTCTTTTCCCTTTGCCTCAAGGACTGGCAACACTCCGGAAAGAAGCTGCTTAGTTGCTCTGGGTCCCTGCGTGAGGCTGCACCACAGCTGACCTGTGATATGCATGTGGCATGCAGTGAACCTGTATAGTTTCAAGCCACAGATACTAGGAATGTTTGTTGTCATTGCATCACCGAGTGGCCTCTCCTAACTTATGCAATAATATCCTTAAAAATGAAGCATCTAGAACACAAAGACAAACTTCTAATTTTTTTCCCAGTGATGTCTAAAGTTATATGATACTCCCTCAGGTTCTTTACATACGTTCTGATACTTTCTGACAAATGTTTAGATGCCTCTTTTGAGATTTTCTTACTTACTAGTGAAAGATAAAAAGCCTCATACCGTCAAGAAAATGCTTGTTCTTCCTGCCTCAGGAAAAATAGATGAAATAATCCACAGAAAACAACCCACGGACAAACAAAAATGCATTCCTTTGTCAGCAAATGTAGTTGGAAGATGCAAAGAGAGCACTGCCGAAGATGTGAAGAAACGAATACTAGAGCAAATTATGCAGTGTAGGAGATTTGCTCTACAATTGGATGAAAGTACAGATATTTCTAACATGTCTCAGCTTACGGTATGCACTAGATTTGGGTTCCAATAATGCAATACACAAAGAAATACTTTTTTTATGAGATGTACTGAAGAAGATATAGTTTTAATAACCAATGACTTATTTAATGAAAACAATGTTTTATGGGAAAGCAATATAAATATAATCACTGACAGAGTGGACGCTTAACTGCAATAATGAAAGTTATAGAGATTACTCCAAACATGAAATTCATTCAAAGACCAGCTATTGAAACAAAAAAGTTGAGGACAGAAGTGTATAGAATTATGCCGGATGTTATTGATTGGTTTATGTTACAAAAATAGACCTTTAATATATAGTTGAATCCTTGCAATATTTTATAATGAAGATATACAGACAGGTTTGATTATTTTTTAATGCAATATAGTGGTTTGATGGTTACCTTGTGGCAAAATAATGAGATGTGGAACTTTAAGATGAGTTATATATTTTCTTTTACAAAAACAGAAGGGTTTCAAACTGGCTGACAATTTTTATGATAACTGGCTGTCAAAAGCATGCTATACAACCAAAATTTTAAAAATAAATTTTAAATTTTGAAATAATTTTATGTTTACAAAAGAGTTGTGGAGATAGTACTGACAGTAGTATACTTTGTGGCCAGTTTTCAATAATGTTTCTTCTTACATAACCATGGTACATTTGTGAAAACAGAATTAACCTTTATACCTTACCGTCAACAAAATTCCAGACTCTATTTGGATTTCACCAGGTTTCCCACTAATGTCTTTTTTCTGTTTCAGGATCCAATCCAGGATACCACATTGCATTTAGGTGACAGAGATTGTGAAAGAAAAAAAAAGTGCACACATTTTCTCTTTCTGTCCATGGTACATTTGATATGTGAACAATGACTGAAAGAAACTAGTGGTATGGAGAGAGCATATTTTAAACAAACATTTGGAAATATTTCCATTGTTTTGTAATTTCTGTGATAGGAAACATTATATTAATACATATATCACCTCTCACAATTCCTATGCATGCAAACTTTAAAAACTTAGAAATAATATCTTAACCTATTTTAAAAAATCGTTCAAAGTGTTTCAGAACATATTTGCTAAAAATATAAAAATGTAACACCTTTTGATTAGTTTGTAAGAACTGATGATTGACATCAGGAGAGATGAAAATTTGCTTGCTGAATTTCAACAATAAGCTTTGCATGATTGGTGGATGGGAATGGAAAATAACTGAGAATTTAGTAAGCACAGCCAGCATTGCTGTTTTCCCATTTGGATCAATGCATCTTTGCGAAGTATCTTTTTTTTCCCTCCCAGCCATAACAACACTTAAAACCAAGTATCAAAATAATCTGACTTAGGAACCAGACTTTGACCTGCTGTTTCATAAAGCTTTGCTTTTAAAAATGAAACATTTTCAATCACATGGTGCTCATTAAAACTTAAGGTTAGGGCAAAAATGCTTTGAACCATTAACAGAGATAGAAAAATAAGATAATTTAAAATATTTTATCTGTGTCTTATTTTAAATATCAATCATTTTAGTTATAAAACATTATATGTTTTATAATGCATGTAAAATATTAGAGCAGTGGTACAGGAATATACTTTATAATAAACATGCCAAATGCAGGCATGTGTCCACTTTAAAAGAACTGGTAGGTGGCTGGATAAAACAGTTGGATGGGGACACCCGTGGAGCTGGTGCCTGGTGGATGCTGGGGAGGGGGAAACTATGTGGAGCCTTGGAGGGCTGCCAGGGCCAGAGGAGCATCAAAGCCACCAGGCTTCCATGACACATCAGGACTCTGTGCCAGGGAGGCAGCCAGGCTGTCATGAGAGCAGGTGTGGGGGAAGGAGAGGAGTCTAGAATCAGCTTGTTGCCCTAAAACTGGCAACCTCAGTGTGCAAAGAAATCCCTTGGGTACTCATGTGCCTACCAAGTTGCAGCCTGGTCTCGAACTCCTGAGCTCAAGCAATCTTCCCGCTTTGGCCTCCCAGAGGGCTAGGATTACAGGTGTGAGCCACCATGCCCGGCCTCATGCCTTTCTTAATAACCAGCGTTTTTTGGTGCCCTGAAAAAAGCCTGGTGCATGGTAAAGATGATGATAATAGCTCATATTTCTTGAGAACTTAGAAAGTAAAAGGCGCTAAGTGCACTGTGCACAGTATCTTATTTATTCCTGGCATTATCCCTATGTGAGAGGACTATAATTAGTTCTACTATATGAATGAGGTTGGTGAAGGGTTGGAGAGGAGATATAACCTGCTCAGGTTTGTACCACTTATAAATAGCAGGGTCAGGATTTGAATTCAGGTTTTTGTCTGACTGCAAAGCTTGACTTCTCAGCCTCTATTACCTCAATTAATGACTGCTCAGTAACTGTCAAATAAATGAATGATCCTTTCTTTGGGGTGGGAGCCTGGCCTTCCTCATTCAGGTTCTGGCCTCCTTAGAGCAGCGTCTTGTTGAGAGTTCACTGCAAGAACCCATTTTGCACCCAAATCTAGCAAGAGTGGTGATTGGGCTCTGCAACCCAGAACTGAGAGATCCATGCAAGCTGGGGAGGACTGCAAGAGGCAATCACTCTGTGACAGCTGGCAGCTTGATGGGACATGGCTTGAAGGGGTGATGTCTCTAGAAATCAGAGCAAGACCCTGCAGCCCCCACCCTCTGCCAGCTCCAGGGCAGTGCTGGGTTCATCTGCTTCAGCAGTGTGTATTTGTTGGTGAGCACAGTGTCCAAGCCAAGTGAAATGAATTTGCATCCTCTGAATGTGTGTGTGTGGTGGGGGTGGGTATAGAGAGGGGGAAGAGATAGATGCGGTGTGATATATTTCAGATTTTTTAAAGTCTAAAGCAGTTAAAATCAAAATAATATTTTGGTGCCTAAAGGGGGTAGACTTCAATTATGTTGAATGTTTCCTTCTGAGCAAAAGCCCATTGCTGATAATGCTGAATAAATGAGGTGTTACCGTATTAATATTGTCAATAATAACAAACATTTGCACAGTGTTGTTCAGGCTACAAGACGTCCATTCACTGGTCACGGTGTCAGACAGGAATGTTTACAGCTTCAAGCACCTGCGTACCCAACTAGAAGTGGCTTGAACCTAGTGGACGTTTATTGTTAATTCACAGAAGACATCACGGTGGGAGGTCCCAGGGCTGGTTTGGTGGCCCCGTGGTACCATGGAGAACCCATGCTCTTCTCTTTCTCTTCCGCCATCCTCAGATGATGATGGTCGTGTTTCCATTTGTGGTTGCCAGTGGGTTACTTTGTCACCAAACATCTCACTCTGCCACAACCCTGAGAGCAGGAAGGAAGGTTCCGGAGCCAGCACACTCTCCTCACGTACCTTGTCCTTTGATCGGGAAGGGACACCTTTCCAGAACCCCCTGCAGACACCCCCGTATAGCTCATTGGCCAGAACTGTGTGCCCACCCCCACCCAGCGCCATAAGGGGCACAGGATTACCATGGTTTGTTCACAGTGGCCGGGCACAACTGTTGTCTGCATTAGGGCTGCTGGCAAGAAAGGAGGCAGAACGGCCATCAGGCTGGCTGCATTCATTCGTCCCACGAATGTTCCTGTGCCCTATTGAACCAGGGGCGGGGAATCTGTGGCCTCGGGGCCTCATGTGGCCTTTTGACTGAATACCAGTTTTACAGAACAAATCCTTTTGTGTAAGGGATATGCAAATGAGTAAGACAGAGGTCTGGTGGTAATCTGCACTGTATTATCTCCGTCTTAGGGACAAAGAAACTGGTTCAGAGAGCTGAACCAACTTGCCCAAAGCCCTCTACTGACGGTGAGTCCAGAATTCGATTTCACATCATTCTAAATCCCTTGCGCCTTGCACTACACGAGTCGCCTCTTTGATGGCACTGGTCTTCGTGGAGTGGCCTGGATCCTCCCTGGCAGAATGCTGGCTAACGGGGCTGTGTTGATGCCCTGCGCTTTCTCTGGCAGGTGCCGCCCTGCCCAACCTGAGACTTATGGAGTCCGAAGATGCTCCCATGAGATGCGGATGGAAGATGCCCCTCTCTGACGGGCAGGCAGGCTCCCTGCAGATGGGCCCAGATGGCGGCATTATCTGAGCAGTGGGGTGGAGCCAGGAGCGGGGTGCTGGGAGAGGTGGAGGCCAGGCTCCATCAGCCAAGTGTTCCGTGGAGAGCACGGCTCAGGCTGCAGGGATAGGGCCTGGCAGGTTCAGAGCTGCTGGCCTGTGACAGGTTGGGCTGAGGTTGGCACTGTTGCCCAGATCCTAGCGCTTGTCACTTCGTGTGGAGTGGTGCCTAGAGGGAGTGGTGTAGACCCTGAGCTCGCTGGAGCCTCTGAGAAATGCTGAGCCTGGAGTCAGGGATACGAGGGCTCCTGGCCGAGTCCTTCCCTTGTGCTGTGACCACATCTGCAGGCCTGAGATCAGGCTCTCGGGGCACTCTGCTCCCGGGAGCCCAGCGTGGCTCTCTCCCCTGAGCACCCTTCAGGAAGCAACAGGAATAGTGGCCAAAAATATGAACTCTGGAGCTTGACTTTCTGGGTTCACCTCCTAGCCTCACCACCGATTAGCTGTGCAGCCTTACACAGGTCACTTAACCTCTCTGTTTCCAGATTTCTTCATCTGTAGAATGGAACTAATCATGGTGCCAACCTCACGGTATTGTTTTTAGGATAACATAAGATCATGTGTGTAAAATGCTTTGAACAGTGCCCAGCGCACAGTGGGTGCTCCATTGGCATCAGCGGGGGCTGTGATCACACTAACCCCGGGACGCTGTGCAAACCTCACTGGTTGTTTAACCCAGATGTCAGCGGGATGCCTCCATGTCCTTGCATTTGAGTTACAATTTTGGGGAACTTCTCAAGTTCCACAGCTTGGAGAAGTCCAGCTCTTTCCCTAGGACTGCTGTGACATCTGGGGCACTTGAGGTCTCAGGTCCCTGCCCCTTCGCCCCAAGTCCACCTGGGCTGAAGATCCAACTGCCACTTCATTGGTTTTCACAACAAACCCACCTCACCAAGCATTCAAGACGTGCCCACATGTGAGTGGTGGCGGGGGTGGGGGTCACAGTGGGGCCCTCATGCGTGGTGCCTCTCACTGCTTCTCGTCCCGTTGCCCACCCCCACTCTCCCACTCTCCCCCACTGCCCCTCCCTCTGCCATGCACGGGGCGGGGGGGAGGGGGGTTCTCCCTGGGCCACACCAGCAGCTTCCGTTGACTGAGCACTTGTTACAGGCCGGGAGCCATTCTAGGCACTTCTCAGAGTCACTGGCGTTAAACCTCATGAGATACCCGTATGTGCTTCTGCTGTCCTCATTTGGGGACAATGGAAGGGGTCACACAGCCAGGAAGTGGCAGACACAGGGTTTGATCCAGACGGTCTGGCCTCAGAGCCCAGGGTCCTCTTAGCCACTGTACTGCTTGGCTTTTCCTAAAACCTTAGCTCCAGGCTCTGGGGCTCAAGTTATATCTACAGAAGTTTATAAAAAAATCTTTCCCCAACCAACATGAGGTCTCATTTAAGAGCAATCTCTGCTTGAACTCGACCCTTCTTTGTCTCTCTGCACACACAGTGGGGCCGAGAGGTGCAGAAGAAAGAGCGTGGACTTGGAGGCTGCTCAGGTTGAAATTTCAGGCCTGGCTTTTCTCCTCACTGAGGCTCAGTTTCCTCTGCTGTAAAATGGGTTCATAACAGTACACAAGGCGTTGTGAGGGTCAAAAGAGGAACCACATGCAAAGTGCTGGGTCGGTGGCTGGTCAACAATCGGTGGTCATTGTTATCAGTGTCTCTACCTTCAGCTCCCAGCACGGAGCCCGGCGCGGGTACCATAGAAAGGGTTTGTTGGTGGCATTTCTAAGTCTTCTGGGGTGACTTCTGTCTGGTAGCTGGCCCACGGTGCAGTCTCTCCTCAGACCACCCTGTTCATCTTCCTTCCTCCAGGTGGGTCCTCTCTCACCTCAAAGGACCCCCTTCCCCTCCTCCCCACCTCCCCTGTCTAGTCCCCCCAACTCCCCATAGAGCCGGGCCTAGCGCGGAATCCATCCAGGCTTTCGGGGCAGGCTGAGCGAACGGGTGGCCTTTCGCTCACGAGGGAGGGGGCCAGGCCGCACCCTTCTCAGGGTGCCACGGGTCCAGGCTCCCCCTGGCTGGGAGCTACGCTGGGGGCTGGAAAAGAGCCTCCTTCTGGGCTGGGAGAATGGTGGCTGGAGAGGCCCCTGTGCCCACAACCGGCCCAGTGGCCATGCCATCCCCAAAGCTGCAGATCAGATGGAGGCCAGAGCCAGGGCCCCGGGTTCCAGTGCCAGCCCCGTGCAGTGTGGCTGAGGGACCCTGGGCAGGTCCCTTCCCTACCTGGGCCTCCTTGTCCTCTGCACCTGAGGGCTGGGGGGCAGCTGCACCACAATGGGTGCTGTGACTCTGGCTGGTGTGAAACTGACCGGTTGGGGGCATTCCTGCACCCGTGTGGATACGCTCACCCTCGGAAGGGCAGGGCACCTGGGCTGACCTGGTGTCTGCAACTTTTCTGGAGCTTTGGAGGAGAAAAGGCCAGCCCCACCCCCAGGGCACACAGACAGGTGTGAGTCCCCTACAGCAGGGCCACCGACCCGCCCAGCCCACGGACAGTGTGTGTGCCTTTGTGTCTACGTTTGCATGCGTGTATGTGTATGTGGACCTATGTTTGCATGTAAGCATGTGTATCTCTGTGTTTTCTCTCTGAGTGTGTCCATGTTTGCATGTAGCGGCGTGTGTGCATCTCCGTGTTTACATGTGTGTCTTTCTCAGTGTACCTGGCTGCTCACCTGCTAAGCGTCAAGGCTTCTTCCTGCTCCCCCTCCCTGGAGACCCTGCTTGAGCCCGGCCCCTCCTCTGGCTCACTCCTGGCCCCGTCTTCTCTGACTCCTCCGCATAGAGTGTGGCAAAGCCCAGGGTTTGGTCCCTAAGTCGCTTCTCCGAATGGCGGGGCTGGACTTCAGCAGGTGAAAGGGAGCGTCTCTCCTCTCCCCATGCTGGCCTTCCCCCTGCTCCAGCCTCTCCTTCCTCCCGCTCCAGCCTCTCCTTCCTCCCGCTCCAGCCTCTCCTTCCTCCCGCTCCAGCCTCTCCTTCCTCCTCACTCCAGCCTCTTCTTCCTCCCGCTCCAGCCTCTCCTTCCTCCCTCCCCTCTCGCCCGCCCCATCCTCTCTGCCTTCCCTTCATGGTGGTCTCTGGCTCTCTCTCTCTCCCTTCTTTCCTGGTCTGTCCCTCCCGGCCTTGTGCCGCGCCTCTCTCTGTCTCCACCCCCCTCCCTGCCCACCAGCTGCCCCCCTGGGAGTCGTGAACACAGGGCTGGCAGCGGGCCCTCGAGGTGCGGGGTGGGAGCTGGCGGGGCTGCTGTGCTTTCGGGGTGGGCGGGTGGCCGTGGCCGTGGAGGGAGAAGAGCCCCAGAGTGGAGGAAGAGGAGGGGAGGCAGAGCCGGGGGTCAGGGTCAGGTCATCCCTAGGAGGATCGAGGTCTTTGGGGAGTTGGAGGCAGGGGCGGATGGCGGAAGAGGGTGTGTGTGTGTGTGTGTGTGGAGCCTGGAAGCTCTCAGGAAGGAAAAGCTGCTGCTCTGGGTCTCGTCCCTGTCTTCTCTAGCCCCGCATGGGCCTGGGCGCTAACACACGAAACCCATGTCCCTGGGCTGTGGTGGCAGCAGACCGGGAGTGGCCTGCTGGCTTGGGAGCAGAGGGCACACATGCTTTCTGCACCGTCAGCGAAGCTGAGGGCTGTGGGGGAGAACTGGGAGGGAGGAGGTAGGACTTGGACTCCTCAGGCCTTGGACTCCTCCTCCTTACCTTGGACTCCTCAGGCCAGGGAGCTCAGTGCTCACAGAAGCAGCTCATTCTGTTTTCAGAAATGAGTGTCTCCGAGAAAGAACAAACAAACAAGGTAACAAACTCCTATTCATCCGTCAAAGCCTAGCTCAGATGTTCCCTTCTCATGACTTTCCAGCTAGAGAGACTCTCCTCTGTTGCATGTCTCTACCTTGGACCTGCTTCTCTCTTGGCCCTGAGCCCACCGCTTGGTCATAGTTGTGTATCTGTGTGTCTTCTTCGTGAGACTTGGAGCTGCTTAAACGTAGGGCAAATATCTGATTTAGTTTTCCAATATCCAGCAGGGGGTGGACTCGGAGTAGGTTTCTGAGCCAGGCACACAGATCCTCCCATGACAGTCTGGGCTTAGGGACAGGGTTGGCAAGGTAAGGTGCTTCCAGCCCAGTGATCTGTTGTGAATGCCCCAGGGAGGGGCAGGTGGTGTGGCTGCCCCTTGTGAGAACCAGCACACCGAATCTTAGTTGGTGAGCACCGTGCGCTGAGGGCCCATTCCAGGGGCAGCTTCCCCTGGGGCCCTGGGGCAGAGGACAGTGTGGAGGTGTCGGGAACACACTCTGAAGGAGAGACGAGGCCCTGACCTGCGGACCCCCAGTCTGAGGAGGACAGACATGGCTCTGTCCCCAGAACTGGAGAAAGGACACAGCCCATAGATGGAATATGTCCCTTTACCCTCCAGGCTGATTTGTCATCACCAGTCTAGATGACGTCTGTCTGTCTGTCCTGTCTTTATTCAGTTTTAAAGCAATTCTTCCACCTGCAATGCTGTGTCTAATGAACCTGACATTCAGAGAAAATGTCTTTGGTAAAGGTCACAGGAGGGAGGTGGCATTCTTGCTGACAGCACCTGCCCTTCCTATGCCAGCACACTCCTTCAAGGCACGGGGCCAGGGCTCGTGTCCCTGAGAACCCCCCCGCCCTGGTTGCCACGTCCACGCCGCCTTTCCCGGCCTCTCAGTCTTCATACACTCTCGCCTAGAAGGGCACAGCAGGCCCCGCCTCACTCACTCATTATCCATTTCCCTGCTGGCCATGGAAGGCGCAGGGGTGACTCAGATCCCAGCCCCACCTGGCGGGCCACCTGGGTGGGCGTATCCCGGGGACAGCTGACTGTGCTGAAATCATGGCTCCCGGGTGCACCTGCAAGGGAGGCAATAGATAAATCAGGTGAGAGGCGGAATCTCGGTGGGGAAAAGCCACATACTCCATGCTCAGAAGTCCAGCCCCCATCCTGGGGAAACAAGTGAGTGATTGAGTTTGAGCAGGAAGGTGCGTGGCGTGTTTGTGTTTTGGGGAGCTCGCTCTGGCTTCAGCGTGAAGGAAGAGTGCAGGCTGAGGCAAGAGATGACGGTGGTCTGGTCTAGGGCAGTGGTGGATTGGAGAGAGTTTCCTGGCCAAGGGAGAGCGAGTAGAGGAAGGTCACCATGGTGACCAAGGGGAAGGTGATGTTGTTTACCGAGATGGGAGGGGCAGGTGGGGAAAAAACATAATAAGTTTTGTTTTTTCTTTTTTTTTTTTTGAGGCAGGATCTTACTCTGTTGCCTCATATAGAGTAAACTGGAGACATCATAGCTTACAGCAACCTCAAACTCCTGGGCTCAAGCTATGTTGCTCAGGCTGGCCTCGAACTCCTGGCTTCAAGCAATCCTCCCACCTTGGCCTCCCAAAGTGCTGGATAGCAGGTGTGAGCCACTGCGCCCGGCTGTGAGTTGCTTCTGAACATACTGAGGGTGAGGAGGCCGGGAGAGGGAGACTCCAGCGGGCAGTTGGGAAGGGGGCCCGGAGCTCAAGGGGGAAGTCTGTGCAGGGAAGGCGCACTTGGCAGGACTTGCACCAAGGTTGGTAACTGAAGCTGTGGGTGTACGTGTGGTTCCGAGGGACGGTGTGTAGACTGAGCAAGAGGGAGGGCCCAGGACAGCGCTGTCGTCATAGATGCTGATATTGAGAGGCAGGACGTGAAGGGGTCTGCAAGGGAGTGGTCAGAGGAGAGCACTTCAAGTGAGGTGGTCACCAGGCCCACCTGCTGGGCAGCCCTCGGAGGCAGCCTTTGCCCTTCCTACGTTACGGGTGGTGACAGCAAATAACTTGGCCAGGGTGGAGCTGGGAGTCCAGTCTGGCTCTATCAGATTCCAAAGGCCATGCTCTTGGCCACGCTCTGCTTCTATCCACTGAGACCGGTCACCCACAGCCTCAGACCCGTCCAGTCCTTGATCCAGGGGTGCCCTGGGGAGGGAGGCCTGGGGGAGGCCCGTCCCACAAGGCGTGAGGTCTGTCTGGGCCACGCTGCTATTGACCATGTGCCTGGGGAGGTCCCACTCCCCTTCCCCCAACGTTACTCCTGATTTAACTCCATATGACCCAGTCTTATGCCTCAGTTTCCCCACTGAGCCCTTTGATTCCCAAAGGAACTGGAGTCTACCCTGAATACCACCCTAATAATTGCTAACGTTCCCGTGGCATTCCAGCCTCTCTCTGCACATTATTTCATTTAATTCTCCTAGCAATCCTTGAGGTAGATAGCATTATTCCTCCTTTACAGGTGGGGAAACTGAGGCATTGAGCATGTAAGTACCTTGTCCAAGCTCACACAGCTGGCAAGTGTCAGAGCTGGGATTCAAACCCAGGCAGCCGTGCTCTTAACACTCCGAGCTCCAGAAGCACTCGGAGCCCTTCCTTGGAGCCATTCTTTCCTTCTGTGAGTGTCGTGATCACTCAGCACCTGCTGCGGCGTCTCCACTGGATGACGGTGTGAAGGTGGTGACGATGGTGACAGTGGGATGCCACACTGCCTGTCATCTCTCTCTCCGATCCCCCTCCTGGTGCAGCTGTTGCCTCTGATGGTTGGTGGGGACGGTTTGCCTGGAGCCATCAGCTCTTGGAACCCTGGGTTTCAGGGAAGTTGGGCAGGGGCGTTATAACAATTTGTCATCAGCTAGGCGTGGTTCCAGTCTGGGGACTTGGGCACGGGACTTCACTCCATCACTGCTCTGGTTCCTCCTCAGTAAAATGGCCCCAGTAATCGCGCTCCACTCCCCGCACACAGGGAGGGGGAGAGGGATGTGACTATAACGTGCGAAGCTGTGTACACATTCATCATTGTTAAAGTTGTGTAGCTCGAGCCCTGCCCCGGCCCCCGAGACGCTGCCACCCAGCGGCTGGGGGGTGTGTGGTCCCCGCGGTCGGGAAGGCCGGAGTCAGAGTCTCGGCTGTGCTATTCCCTCCCGCCTCTCCTCCCTCGGTGCCTAATCTATGAACGGGTAACGACAGGACCTGCCTCGTGGTGTACAGAAGCCACTGATTTTTCAAACCACAACTGTGTACAGAACCTTTGTCTTTTGGGAAAGAGGTATAATTTTTCTCCAGGGTAGATGACCTTTTGTTTAGCAATATGCCTTGGAGGCTGTTTTTGGAGTGAAAATTGCCTCCCCTCCCCCAAGGGCATGGACTTGCGGGCTGCGTGGGGACACGGCAGCCTTTTCTGCCCGTTATAGCAGACGCTGCTGGTGTCTGTGCGCCTCAGCCCTCTGTTTCCAAGGGACAGCGCGGTCCCAAAACCCGCAGCTGAGGACTTTCTCCTGGCTTGCTCGACTGCTGGAGAGTCAGTGCCACGGGGGTCAGCCTCAGCCATTATCGGATGGAAGTTGGAGGTGACATACAGCTTCTCTGATCCTCAGGTGGGCCGACTCCCAGGTGTGCTCCATGTCATCTCACAGAGGTCCCCAGGGAATCGAGCCCCATTGCCCACAGTGACCGCCTGCTCTTTGGCTTCCTCCCCTCCCCCCCCCCCCCCCCCCCCCCC